>WBNO01024088.1:3527-13527 GCA_013400575.1 Peucedramus taeniatus
GGATATTTTTTTCTTCATTTAACTGAAATCGTTTCTTCTGGGCAAAAAAAAAAAAAAAAAGAAAAAGAGAGAAAATGCCAGGGAGGACAGGGCTGTAGGACTTAAGACAAGAAGACTCTAAGTTCAACTTGAAAGTCATATCACATAACAAAGTATAGCTTAATGTTGTGAAAGGCAATGAGTTAGCTCTAGGTTCATTAGGTAAGTTCAGCTGACTGAACCAACACCTGTGTGTCCCTAGACTTTCCAAATGGCTGAAGAATAACATTTCAGATGATTCTGTGGGAAGAACCCTGTTATGTGTAGCAAAACAATCTGACAGCAGTAGTCAGAAGACAAGATAAAGGCAAAAAGAAAGCCCAAAAAAGAAAAAAAAAAAAAAAAAAAAAAAAAAAAAGAAAAAAAAAGAAAAAAAATCAAAGCATGGAAAGAAAGAGGCGGGGAGAAAGAGAAGTTTGACATCATAGGGGTAAAATATGTTCACAGAAAAAAAAACGGGCAAAATGGATAATAGACATAAATGTCTTACCTAATTTTAAATCTTAAAAACAACAAAAAAACCCTCTTAATTCCTAAAGTTCTATTGTATTCCCTAATGGACATGTTTTGTATCTATATGCATTATGTAAACTACTGAATATAGTATTTGACAAATACTCTAGGTACACAGATGGTACACTTATGTGCCTACCACTGAGAGCCTTGGAAGAAACTTCAGCATCAGAGTCTCACTAAACACAAGAGGAAGTGAGGCTACTCGGGATTATTTCAACCAGCTGATCTTCTGAAACATAAACAGAGACCCATTGAAATCTGCATTTATTCCTGGGAGCATATTAGTGTCTCTAGTGCTTTTTTCCAGAAAGGTTTCTTTGATGCTAGAATTCTGATCAAGAAGAGAGACCAGATACAGGTCTGGAATTAAACAGCAACTAGATATTCCCAAAAATAAAAGGTGATTAATATTAAAAGAAAGAAAAAGCTGCTTTACATTTGACTTTCCTTAATTTTAAACAAGTGGTAAGATGTATTTTAGTATTAGAGAAATTATGCTAAGTAAAGACTAAGAGAAACAAGCTCACAAAAAGAAAGGTTAGTAAGTTTAGGTGTGGGTGACTGAGGACCAAGGGGTTTATCTCCATTATACTCAGCATGACAAGGTTTCAAGGTCACTCTCTCTTACCTTTCTTCAGGTCTGTAGTGAGGATTCTAACCTAGGGAAAAAAATCACTTCCCTGTGTTCTTAAATCATGAAGCAAAAAATTCTTTTATCACTCTATTTTCTTTGAGAAAAAAAGCCTAAGGTGTCACGAAAGGTTGGAGCAATGGGCAAACAGGAACCAGTTGAAGTTCAGCAAAGGGAAGGGCACAGTTCTGCACTTGGGAAGGCACAGCCCCCTTCACCAGTACGTAACAAAGACGAACAGATAGGAAGAAGCCTTGCAGAAAAAGATCCAGGAGATCTGAAGAGAAATGAAGAGCCAACATTATTCTCCTATGTAAAGACAGCCAGCAATGTGCTGGGCTGCATAAGGACAAGTGTTTACTTACAGGTTGAGGTATGTGATCCTTCACTGCTCCTCAGCATTGGTGAGGCCACCACTGGTGTCCTGCATGCACTTCTAGACTCGGCAATGCAAGAGACTGGTGAATATATTTGGAGAGCATCTAGACAGGAACTAAGATGGTGAAGAGGCTAGAACAACAAACGTAGGAGGAACTTCAAGGACAGCTCAGGCTGTTGAGTCTGGAAGAGATTAGGGGGAAAATTCATCGAGGTTCCTGTGTACCTGAACGGAGGGTGTAAAGATGACAGACCCAGTATCTGGTAAGTGGTGCCCAGCAACAGAGTGAAAACAACAGACACAAGCAGAAACATGACAGGGTCCTACTCAACACAAGGAGATATCCTATTACTTGGAGGATGACTCAGCCTAGCAACAGGTTGCCCCCAAATAGCTGGTGGACTCTGTCCTTGGAGACCTTCAAGGCCACCTGAAAAGGAACCAGGAAAACCTGGTTTGTGTGAGTATACTTGAGCAGGGACGTGGTTGTCTCAGGATGTCCCTTCTAACTGCAACCTTTGTATCATCTGCAGTGGAAAGGGACAGGAGGTCTGTCTTCCCTGAGAAGAGCCTTTGGAGAAGCTGAGCCATTGTGCTCCCTTCACCGGCTCACAGGAGCTCACCAGGAGCTGCCCTGCCACACAGCTGGGCTGCCTGCTTCTGAGAATTTGTGTTTGAGGCACCAACCCCTCATCACAGGACCCTGAGGTTCAAACCCACTCAGAAGGCCACGTGAAGGCGGCACCAGTACTCAATGTAGGGAATGCTTTGCAAAAATGCTCTGTGGCAGTGAGCTGCCCAGGACTGTGAACTGCATACATTGCAAGTGGAGAACAACCATTAGGAATACTGAGGTTGTTCTGATGCCTGCGTGCCATCACTATACATTTATATATATATATATACATATATATATATACACACACACATATATATATGCACACTAGTGTGAGAGCACAGTGCCCAACACTTGTCCTTGGTGATCCTCAAACGCTGTCTGGACATGGTTCTGGGCAACCTTCTCTATAGTGTTGGAGCTGATAACCTTCAGATGTCCCTTCTAACCTGTGATTCTGTGGTCTGAAACTCAGGGAGTGGAATCACAAGGTTTTGTTCCTTGCCTAAAGTGTCAACTAATAAAAGCTCTTGTATCAGTACAGATGCTTCCCTTATCCATTTTCCTGTTATGTCATAAATACTTGGCTAGCATTTGCTACAAAACTTTTCATCCTGTCCTGAATACTAGAGATTTCTAAAACATTATACTCAGTTAGTATTGTTCTCAATGAGATGTCATTCTGAAAAAATATGCCAACGCTACCTAGTTGCGCTGTTGAGTTCTGATTTTTTGTTAGGTATGCCTTGTTGCTTTTTAAAATGTAGTTTGAAATAGTCATAGGAATTCTGGAGAATTTGTCAGGAAACATTAGTCCTGTTTTTGACACTGATGGAACTTGGCAGTGCAGTAACTAGGTTCCAAAAATATTGACAAGATGGTTGAACTGGTGTCTGGAAGGCTCTTCAAACTGAATTTGGACCATCCTGCAAAGTGTGTTGAGTGGGCATTTTACCTAAAAGCATATTTCTTTCTTGCTGTGTGAATGGTTTCTGACTATGTGTGTAGTTGCCAAAATAAATTTCTCTGGAAAGAGGAAGATCATCCTTCCTATGCAGAACAGTTAACATTTGGTTGGCAATATGAAGTAGAGGGTTTACTAATGCCAGGAAAGTGTGTTGAGTGAAATACAGGAAATTTTACTGTATATCCACTTCTTTGGCAACACAAAGATCTTGTCAAAGGTTTTTGATCAAGCTTAGAGGTTTTTTTCAGGTGTGTTTCTTTGTTTGCTGAATTACTTAGGAGGGGTTTTCCTTAGAGATTTTTTTAATTTGTTGGGCCTTGATCTGTGGAACTTCACTGCCTCCCAAGGAAGCATTTTATTCATCTTTCACTGATCTTCACCACCTTAAATCAGACTCAATATCAAACACTTTGTGAAAGTTTGTGGATAATCAACTCTAGGACTATAACACAGAGGGTTTATGCACACAATCCTTTCTTTTCCCTTTTTTTTTAACATGCTTTTACCAAGACATTATTATCATTTAAAAGCCCTCCATTCTTAATCTTTTCCATAATAAATTTGGGCTTTGACATTGGTTAAAAATATGTTAATATCTTTCATATGTTTTAAAATAACAACACCACCATACTCACTTCTGAAAATTTGAAGGAAACAAATCAGTGCATAGAAGTCTCATTAATATTAGAAAAAACATTTTTTTCATCAACCTATATATGCTATAGACTGAGTATAGCTTCACTTGTCAAGTGGCTTCTGAAGTTATGTAACTCAGGCCACCAAATGTTTTATGCTATAGCTCATGTGAGATTAAATCATCATTTACCATGTAGAAATTTGGCTTTGGAGCAATCAAATGAACTGGAATACATTACAGATCTGTAGGTTTGGGGTGCAGCTAGTCCATGGAGCAAGAAAAAGATCTCCATACATCTTTTTCCCACTTACTGTTCTTCTGGAATGTTGATAGTATTGCCAGTCCTTGGTAATGCCTGCTACTTTCTTTTGTTAAAAGGCAATAGTTACTAATGTCTTCCACAACCACTCAAACCTTTCCTGCCCTCTCTTCATTAAGCTACACTTCAATTACATCTTACTTTCATCCAGATAAATTTATTAGCTCTTATAATTATTCCACATTAAAAGATTTCTTCAGAGACAAAATTCCTTCTCCACTTTTTATTTATTTGGGTTTTTTGAAAAAAAAATTTTCAGTCAGTGTACTCCGTATAAAGGTTTCAACTATTAACTGCTATCAACAATCCTAAAAGCAACAATAAATTAATGCAAATGTTGCCTCCTGACATGGGCAAAATGTGACACCAGCTAAAAATCACAGACTAATGTCCAGGAAATGAAGTCACACCAGCAGTCAGCACTGAAGCCTGGACTGTGGCTGGATAAAAATATTTCTTCAGCTCTTCAGCAGCACAAAAGTAACTTCTAGGAGTACTTAAATATCCAGACCCATCCACTTTTTAGTTTCACTTAATGGTACTTCTCTTCATGTTGAAGGATAAACAATTTCCAAAAGAAAACAGTGTTATTAAAAGTGCACATTCTTCTTCCTAGTGTGGGCAGAAATCAGGTTAGACAATTCCAACATTCTTCACTTCTGAGAATTACAGATTTTAGGAGGCATGTTCGCATTTCTCACATTCTGACTCTAGATATGAAACATATCAAAACTACACCAAAGAGACTTCAATTTATATTCATGATACAGGAGGTGACCTTTTCACTCATGAGCGGTGTAGTCATATGGAGCGGCTAATGAGAGAACCCCTACAGAGAGCAGATAAATTTCAAACCTTCTGCATAATTATTAGACATTTTATTGTATTTATAAACCTCCCTCATTTCAAACTGTCCCTTGATTTATAAAGCTGTCTTAGTTTTGTAAGCACTAATGATGGTGCCAACCAATGCCAAAGGCAGATGAACTGTCTGTGTAGGGGCTTCTCTTCCTGGTGCTGAATGCCAGTGAAACAGTGAAAAGTTAAAAACAGAACTGTAGGGGAAAAGAGAGGACAGAGATGGATAAAAGATGGCTTAGAAGGAATGAGGGAGGGAACATCTGTACTGCACTTCACTGATGATAATCTTTGCACAGTTTATGACACAGAGGCAGTGGGAACAGTGAGGTAATCATTTTACTTGCCTGTCAAATGCAGAGAGTATTTCAAATTGCAGGGTGAAATTCTGGCTCCATTGAAGTGAGAGACAAAGCTCCTGTTGATTTAAATGAAGGCCAGGATTTCTACGGATTCCCAGAGAGGGGCAGACGGGCAGAGTGGCAGCTGTGCCACCTACATGACTGTGTCAGTCTTCATCAGGATCTTAAAGTTTCTTCAGCTCAGTTTCCAGAAATCTATGAGACATTGAATAACATAGATATTTTCTCAAACAAGCTAAATTAAAAAAGTATGATCTTAGAGAATCTGACCCTAGTTTGGAAAATCTGTGCACAATAAAAAGTGTCCTTACAAGCTAATGCAGAAATCTATACATATTTTAATTAACGCTTCTCAATTTTTTCCTTTTCCCTTTCCTTTAGCTTTAATCTATACAAAAATGGCCTCTGAGCATGTAACAGATGGAAAATTATCTTTAGTTATAGTTGTCAAACTAGAAAAAGTCATCATGTCTGCAAGAAATTTACATCTCAGAGACAAAAGAAGCTGTGGAAAAATGTCTGAGGTTGTACAGGTATGAATTTCACTGAACAAGCTTTTCTCCTGATTAAAAAGTAAGTATGTACATGGACATTCAGGGTGAGGAGGATAGACCTGATAGGTTGCAGTGCAACAATTTTTCAGATGCAAAGTTTTTGCAGAGGATTTTAATAAGTGGAGGATCATGGGAAGTGAAAAATTACATTCAAAAGAGGAAAGTGCCTAACCATGGTATTGGATGTGCAGCAAGAAAGGGAATCTGGAAGAACAAGAGGGACAACCTATGAAACTGGAAAAATGAAAACCCAAAGTTAGTCTTCCTATAAGGCCCTATTGTATTGCAGGAGCGTATTTATTCACAACTTAAATACTAACCTGGTGAGAACACAGAGGAGTGATCATTCGATATGCTAATTGAGTCACCCAATGAGAATCTCTGGTAAAAAGCTGCTGGTATACATTCCTCCTCACCTTCAAAACATGAAGAGCTCCCTATTTAGTGAAACTGACAGCCCACCCTGTACACACCTATTGCAGACACTACTGTGAAGCAGTGGGGACATATGGCACGGCAAGAAAATAATTTCAAGTAGATTACAATTTTTTTGTGTCTGTGTGTGTATACTGTTTATATATTTACACCTATGCACACAATTATCCGTACACATATTTGTATATGTGTATATAAATGATTCTATAACTACTTAGGTCAGAAGTGACTTAAGTGTGTCCACAATATATAAACATACTAACACACACCTCTGTACACATATGCACACCATACCAACGCTTGCCAGGGTATCTTGAGCATATGGCAGCTATGTTAAAAGTTGTTTTGGTTGAAGTCCATCAAAAAATGTAGAAGAAACTGATAACGCTCAATTTTGCTCAGCAGAGAAAATAGAAATCAGATTAAATCTGAGTTTAAATCTTACTTAGTCTAACTAAATTAATTATTAATAAATGAATCAACAGAAAAGAAAAAGCAGATCAAGCTGCTTATGGGCTCCTATTTATGTTTTGAAAGGACAGTAGCAATATACAGGTGAGAGATAGGAAGTTTAAGTGAATCAAAAACCTGTGAACAGGTGATCTAAGATTCTGCACGATACAAAACATGTCATGATATAATTTTACACTTTCACATTTCATAATCTGCAGAAAGTGAAAAAGCCTTCTGAAGAAATTAAATTTGAATCACAACAATTTTCATGGTTTCAGACCAATAATAATTACTTGACTTAACTTCTTGCTTTCTAGGCTTACCTTCTGTGGAATTGATTTGTAATTTAAATTCACACACTCCTTATTTATACTCATGGACAACACTCTTTGCCTTGGATTTTTGTGCTGCATGTATGATTATTCAGTTTTTTGGGAATGGGAGATATTTGCTTAAGGGAAGAAAGTCTTTTAAATAGAATGAATATTCATACACAAACTATTCTCTTAGATAGTCATCTGTGGGCAAGATTAAAATATTCCTCCTTTGTGCCAAATATTTATTCGTTCTCATCAGCACAGTGCCATATAATGACTGCTTAACTGTTGCTGTGATTTAACCCCAGCTGGCAACTAAGACCCAGGCAGCCCCTCCCTCACCCCCCACCCAGTGGGATGGTGAAGGAATCAGTGGGTTGAGAAAAATACACTTTAGTAGGTAAAGCAGAAGCTGTGCACACAAGCAAAGCAAACATGACATTTAGTCAGTGCTTCCAACAGGCAGACAGGCAATCAGCCTTCCTCAGGAAAGCAGGGCTCCATCATGCACAGCAGTTATGTTGTCCTGAACCTGAGTTCCTCACCTGGTGGGCAGCACCGACTCACACATGCAGCAGAGGAATTCCGACTCTTTTGTTCCAGTTGGCACAAAATAGGTGGGAACCCTCACAAGACTGGCTCACTGGTCATCAAAACTTTATGGTATTTCTATATTTCCATAAGCAAATATATCAGCATTCATTGAATACAAATTACAGAACTTTTTTATTAATTAGTACTCAAATCCCTATTTGCTAGTTATGTCTGTTGCTTCTAATGCTAATTCATCCAGCTATGCAATTCTTGTCTCCATTTGAGGTTGAGGTCCATTTTGAGTAGGTGGTCAATCAGTCAATGTTTGCAATCACCCACTGTCGGAATTAACTGAACCCTAGATACTGCTCCATTCTGCTGACTTCACTCCTGGTGGCTTTTGCCCAGACAACCCAATTGTCTGTGTGTTGTCTCCTCCTTTCCTTAAAGGAAAAGATTAGCCACCACGCACACAATGTTCACCATGCAGATTTTTAAATCATAACTATTTGGATATAGCTACTGATTAACAACCAAAAAATTTGCAAAGTTAGATTCAGATCTTGAGGAGCTCCATGTCAGTTACTTAGGGAAACAAACATCACCACTCCAAACATCTCCACCTTCTTTCTTGTTCTCCTAAACTGAAAATGAAGCCATATGGTCTGGATAACCCTTTGGTTAATTGGTATCATCTCTCCCAAACGTGTTCCCTCCGGACTCTTCATGTGCTCCCAGCCCACTCGCTGGTGGAGTGGGGAGAGGAGGAGAAAAGTCCTTAACACTGTGTAAACCCTGCTAAGCAATAGCAACAACATCCCTGACTTATTAGTGCTCTTTCAAGCTCAAATCCAGAACACAGCTCCATACTAAGTACTTTGGAGAAAATGAAGTCTATCCCAACTAAAACCAGAGCAACTGGCTTCTTACCAGCACTACATTTCTCTCCCGTTTTGTGTTTTTTCTTCACGAGAATCAGTTTGTTTGATTGCAGAGATATCAGTTTTGTTTACAAAGAAAAAGCTCCAAGACTTTGTTATAAATGTTTTGGGACTAGTAATTAATATTATTGGAGTTTTTTTCAAAATTCAAGAGATATTTCAATTTTCATAAATCCAAAGTAGGCAAAAAATTTTTCATTTTGATTCTCAAAAAAGAGATAATACTTGCTTTAAGAATTGGACTTTTTTCTTCCACCCCTCTACAGTCTTTAAATCAGATTTAAAATCAAATGCACAGTTGAAGACCTCAAGTCATGTGAATGGAAGACAAAACAAAGATATGAGAACATCAAGAAGGAGCACCTCTCTACTCCTGCTGTGCAATCTGAATAATTGATATTCTATTCCTCTCACACATACTTTTATTATTATCTGCTCTTGATTTAATAATGTCAAAGCAGCAGATATTGTTTTTATATAAGCATGTGTTGCTTCATTTTTATACCAAGAACATGTGAATGCAGGTGGTAGAGGTTTGTGATCAATTTTCATATTGTTATATAGATGTTATATTTATACTGGTTTACTTCTTTATGGAACATATTCCAAATCTGAAGTTTTTTATACCTGGTACAGTGAACAACACTGTCTCTATCTATTATTAATTATGCTAACTTGCTATCTGCCTAATATTAGGTACAAAGAGGAACAATTCCACATTATTATTCAATATAATTAAAATAAACTTGCATTTAAATAGTTTCTGAATTGCAAGGGCAAACATCACAAATGGCAAATAACTATTCACTTAAGAATAATTGCACAACCTTGATTTGGTACCTTTTGTAGGTGCACTGTGGTAGAGTTAATGTAAACTGATGCTACATCTATTCTCCAGAGCTTCCTGTTTCACTCCATAAATGGACATAATGGTACCAAGAATTGAACTTTAAAGCCATTTACCGTAAGTGGTATCACAATACTTGTACAAATTATTGTTGTTAGCAACAGGCTAAGGCAAAAAATTCAAGATCCAGATTTCTGTTCCCTTTCTTGTATGCTGAACAACCATGTGAAACTTATTTTACTCTATTGGGCTCTTATTTACCCACCTCTCATGTAAAAGGGTATTTAATTCATATTTCTAAGTACTTTAAAATCCTCATACTAAAGGAACCACAGAAGTGATTTATTACTCTTTTATGATGCAAAAGCTGAAAGTCAAAAAGTATAAGCTGTCCTCACATGATAGATGCTAATACATGACTCTAGAAAAGTGGCAAAAGCTACTATAATATGGATTGCAGAAGCACAACTGGATTTCAGTATCTCTCAACTGAACCAGACCAAAAAAGTGGTGGATCAGTATTTGGATCAGTGCAGTATTTCAGGGCTACCCAAACAATCCAAATGCCCATCAGTCACAGGAGACAATAAGAGGT
>WBNO01024090.1:0-40769 GCA_013400575.1 Peucedramus taeniatus
CATATATATATGAAAATTATATGAAGTTTATCTATATATGAAAATTATATATAATAATACAATAATGATGTAATAATAATGATAATGATGATGATGATAATAATAATAATAATAATAATAATAATAACAATAATAGTCTTTTAAAAGCTCCAAGCAGTAAACTCTACTTTTCACAATCACAACTTGCAAAACAAAACCTAACACACAGCTGCGAAAGCCAATACCTATATTTATTATTTCCAACACAACTTACAATCTAATCCTTTAATTTCAAATTTATTTCAAGTTTTGTTGGATTTTGCTTTTTTTTCCCGCCCGTTCTCTACAACTTCCCTCCATCCCAAATTTCTCTCCGGCTTCCTTCCTTCCTTCCTTCCTCTCTCCATCCCTCCCTCCCCAGGGGGAGGAGTTGTCCCGGTTTCCGATGTCGTGGTACCCAGGGCAACCTCCCTGCGGGCTCCGTCCCGCCGCGGCCACCGGCGATGCCGCGGAGTTGCCACGGCCTGAGCAGCACCCCCGTACCCCAAATCCGCCTTTTTGGGGCTAAAACATGGAGCACGCTTTCGTGGAAGAAGTGGCCGCATCACTGGTGAGAGAGTTTCTCAGTAGAAAGGTAAACTCGCGTGGGTTCCCTCCCGGCTGAGCCCCGCTGGGGATGGCACCGGGGAAAATGGGAAGGGATGCGGGAATTGAGGGATGCTGGGGATTGATCCGGGTTGAATCTGCTGGGTGGGAAGGGGGGAGACGCTCCGGGATGAGCAGCTGGACTACATCTCCCACAGTGCCCTTTTATTGCCGGCGATGGAGCTGCTTCCTCCTGCCCCCTCCTTACCCACGCCCGCCTGCGAGACTGGAAATTAAATCAAGACGCACTTTCAGTTTGGTGGTTTTTTTTTGTGGTTTGTAGGTTTTGGTTTTTTTTAAAAAAAAGCTAATTTTTTCCTTCTTTTTTTCCTTTATTAATTGCGTGTTTTGCGTTAGTTCTACTGTTTGCAAGAGGCATACAAACCCGAATTATTTTTTATTTATTTATTTTTAATTAAGGCAAAAGGCCATAGTTTTAGAGCAACATGCATTTCCTCCCCCGGCCCAGTTTTCAGTAATAACTCAGCAGAAAACACATTTTTGCGAGGGGGGGGGGGGGGGGGGGAAGGAATTGAGATAAGGGCAGGAAAGATGCCATTGTACCTGTCACAAATTTAATACTATAAAGCGAATTTTGGACTACACAGGCATGTGGGGAGTGTGGGATTGAGCAGACTGGAAACCACCTTCACATTTCCATGCAGCAGCACCTATTAGTTTGCATTTGTGTTCAGTCCTTAGGAAATCTTGCTGATGATGGACCCCCTATATGAGGAATAAGTTGTCTTATGTCAGAAATTAAACAGCCACTGTCTCATTAAGTGTTACACAAACCTCAGTCTCATGTTTTGCATCCCATCTCCAAATTCACATTTTCAAAACAAGGGGCACTGAAAATCCTTTGTGCTTCTGCTTCCCCCAGATCTTTCATCCACATCAGAGCCTACAGGGATAATGATCCTTTATTTACCACAACTTGCCCTCAATTTCCTAAATCCGAGCCAGACACTCTGTCAGCAGCAAAGTAAATCCTTTGTTGTGACAATAACCCTCCACAGAAGGAATCAGGGCTTTCTCTCTCAAAATAGTAGCCTGGTGTTGTACCACTTTAATTAATTTGGGATCCAGCTCCCAATAAATCAGTGCCTCCCCCCAGAGAGTGAGATGCCCGTGGGTTTTGTCTCTGGGTGCCCTTGGGTGCTGACCACAGACTGAAAGTGGAAGTTGGGAGACCCCAAAGCAGCTGATGCCATGGAGATCTGACTGATTTCCAGCCTGAGGCTGCCTGGAATAACTTCAGCTCAGGGCCTTTCACACAGACCATCAGTCTTAGGAGGCTGTTTAGCAGCTGAAGTCACCTGCACAGAAGTTTTTGTTTTTATCTGTTCAGCAATTTCCATCTCATGTAGCCACCTTAATTATTTTCACATCCGTGGGCTGCTATAATTCAAGATTACAGCACAGGTTCTGGGGTTACCTGGTTACAAACTGCTGCCACCCACAAGTTTCATGCCACACCCAACAAAACCCAGAATAAAATCTTTGTGGTCTTGACACTTTTCCTTCTCAGGGTTTGAAGAAAACCATCAGCACCATGGACCGGGAGCTTCCCCGCTCTGAACTCAGCATCAACAACAGGAATGAGCTCAGGAATGTCCTGCACCTGCACTCCCTGTACAAACAGAACAAGGTGAGGGAATACCTGGCACCATGTGGAAGTATCCTTGCATGCCCATTTCCATTTGTATTTCTATTTATACATGGCACAGCAGATGAAAATTACACTTCTAGTATTTGTTATCCTTGGAAATTCAATATAAACTGTTCACTCATAACTTGAGGCACCACAATGCTTTTGGTATCTTCATATAAGTCTATAAATGCCACTTCAAAAAACCCTCTCCCAGTGTAGAAAAGGTGCATTCTAGCACAGTGTCTTGGTTTGAAAGACANAGCTAAAATGAGGGTCAGAAATCTCTGTGACAGGTTGCTTTTTTGTGTCCTGCTTCCTTCACTTAACACAGCAGCACCTTTAGCTCTTGACATTCTCTAGCTGCCATATTCCATTTCCCTGGATTGTTTGTACAGTCACTTCAGGGTACATCCTCAGGTAAATCTAGAAAATAGTTAAAATGTTCAGTTGCTGTACAGTGTAAAAATCATGCCCTGCAGCCAGACTAACACAGCATTTCAGTAATCACCAAGAACTTTATTGGTGGATTGTACCCTTTTCTGACCCAGAGATGGGGCAGCTGAGAGATGTTTTAAATACTTTCATTCCATTTTCAGTCTCATGAGAAGGGTGAGACAATACAGATGTTATAATTCACACCATCACAATCAGAAGCCAATTGTTTCCTAATTACAATACATTAGAGGCATTTATTGGTCTATCAGCTTTAGCCACATCATGCTATAAATACCTTAAAGCCAATCATGTAAAATTACCCCTTGTGGGTCCTACTGTAATGCATCTTTCATAGATCTATTTCTCTAAAGTATCTGGTCTTTATTTGCAAGGCCATCCTTTGAAACTTGTTTCTGGTTCCATTTCTCTCTCAGTAATGTCTGTCCTATTCCATGGCACTTCTAAGTCAGCATTTCTCATCTCAAGGTTTGCATACAGATGCACACACTGTGTGAGCCTTCTGCCAGGCTTTGAGAATTCTCTACAAATCCATTTCCCACACTTTTATTTCTCTTTCTGGCCAGGCAAAGGAAAACCCACTGAAAACACTGCTGGAAATTATTACTAATTACTTCCTGGAGCACCGTGGCACTTCCAGGGGCACTGGTTCCAGCTCTGCTCTGGCAGCTCCTCAGAGTAAGAGCTCAGCATCCCACCACCCCCCTGAGCTCCTGGATGAGGATCATGGGAATGCCAGTGCTCTGGATGAAGGCAAAACTCAGGCCTCCAGGTACAGTCTGTTTTATTTCTCTTTGCCCTGTGTATTCACTTACTTTTTCTTAATTAAGGGAAAGAGTGTTAAGTGTTTTATCATTTTTATCTTTAGCTCAACTTTGTTCTATTATTTATCCTCGTAACACAAAGCTTAACTTTGCAGATTATTGAAATTTCTTGTGCAAGCCACCCTTCAAAAATGGTCTTTTATGTTCCCTGCCAATTATGAAGACTGATAACCTCAATTGCATCTTTCAGTCACTGAAGCACATCCAGATAGGAGATTTCATGCCTTTTATATTGGAAATACTCAAATTGAAGCAGGTTTGGAGGTAAAATAAACCACCTGTGCTCAAACTAGAGGTATATTCATGGCTTACATAGGCAAAAGCAAGTTTTGCTGTCTTAAATTCAGTGTTGTAACTAATAGTGTAGGTTCAGACCTTGCAGAATACCTGAAAATAGCATGTAAACAAGTTTTTCATTTATTGGTGCCTCAAAGAGGATTAACAGCCCTGCACTTCCATAGAAAGCTTTTAAAATGGGCACAGAAGTGCAATTCAGCTTCCCAGCCTCCACCCTCAGATTTTGTTCTTCATCCTCAATGCAACATGCTCAGAGCAGCCAAGTCTGAGCATCAGTGCATGAACAAAACCCCATGAAGTCATTTCTTGGAGGGGAAGAAAGCCAAGATATTTTAAGTTGAGCTCAGAAGCAATACTTGAAAAGGAGGCAGTGCAAAGGCTTTTTTCCTATTTTCATTTTTCTTCCTCTTTTTGTTTTTTTAATCCCTTTTTCTTTCCCTTTCATGTATCTCTCCCACAGGGGAGTCCCTGACACTGCTCTGAGAGGGCACAGTGGTGTTAACCTTGGAAGGGACCTTAAAGATCATCTCATTCCATCCCATTCCTCTATCCCAGCTTGCTCCAAGCCCCATCCAGCCTGGCTTTGGACACATCCAGGGGCAGCCACAGCTTCTCTGGGCACCCTGTGCCAGTCAGGGCCTCACCATCCTCACAGGGAAGAGTTTCTTCCCAATATCCCATCTAACCCTGCCCTCTGCCCTGAGGCTCATCCTCACCCTTGCCCCATCCCCTTTGGGCAAGGGGAAAGCAGGGATTGCCAAGGTCAGCCTGCCAGTGCCTGAAATCAGTTTTAATTTCAACTACCTGAGTTAATTTAACAATGTTTTCAGGGGTGGAGAATTTAATCAGACAGGACTCTGCTCTGGTTCCTTATTAACGAGTTTGCTCTGCTTTTAACTTTGCTCTTTGAGGTTTCTGTGTCTGTAACTTAAAACAGCCTCCAAGCCAGCCTGCATTGGCAGTGAGGGGTTAGTGGAGCTCTGGGTCAGGAGTACATTTTTTACTTAGTTTTCCTGATGATTCCACAGGCAGAGCAGGCTCCCTTCAGTTTACAAACATGGTGCCTCAGGTTTTAGCTTTTATATTTTCAGATTCTGTGCTGCTTTAGTGTGTGGGTCTGAGCTTCACATTATGGGATGGTGAGCTCTCTGCACAGAGCAGGGAGACAAAACAATTCCTGCTTCAGCTGGGGACCAAGGACAAATGATCCAAATCTCAGGCCCAAGAGCACAAACAACGTGGGCTGAAGAGAGAAAAACAAGAAGGATGGGACTGAATGGGCTAAAGCTGGAATGGGACAATGAACTCCAAGATGCAAATGGAGCAGAACTGATCCAAGGGAGTGACCCTGTGCCCGCTCGTGCATTTTGGGACCATTTTGGTTCATCTTGGGTGCAGCCCTGGCTGGGCTCTTGTGCTGCCCAAGGTGGATCCATGGAGGCCTTTTAATAAATCCCTGCTTTATTCTTTAGCTCTGTCCAGCCTCTGTTCTAGGTCAGCCTCCTCAAGGCATCACACACATCATGCACAGCGTGTCCTCACCACACAAGACACACTCCTGGAATAATGGGTTAAATAAAAGGGACATTTTTGTGATATAAGATGTTTCAACTTATGGAGTTGCTTTACAATGAATTAGGATGGAGGAAAACATCCCAGAGTGAAAAACAAATTCAGGGACTTGTCTTATTAGGAAGGCAAGTGTTTTTGAGTTACACAGAATGTATAAATTTATAAATGGACAGGGAGCTGGGAACTACTCAGTAAAATAATTTCTGTCACAAAAGTGCTTTTGTTTCTGGACTAAAATAAGTGTTCTACAGCTGAACAAAGAGTGAGAGGGGTCAGTAGAGTCAGTCTGAGTTACAGGAGAACAGAGGATGTGAGCAAAAGTGTTAACAAATTTTAAAACAGATGGAGAAGGAACAGGAACTGCAGGTTGTAGCTTAGGACCTGTCTGATATAGCATATAAACTGTGCTTTCTGACTTTCTGCTAGGATGTACAATCACAGAATGGACTGTGCTGGAGGGGAGCTAAAACTTCATCTCATTCCATCCTCTGCCATGGGCAGGAACATCTTCCACTGTCCCAGGCTGCTCCAAGCCCTGTCCAGCCTGGCCTTGGGCACTTCCAGGGATCCAGGGGCAGCCACAGCTCCTCTGGGCACCCTGTGCCAGGGCCTGCCCACCCTCACAGAGAAGAATTTCTTCCCAATATTGGATGTAAATTTCCCCTCTCTCAGTTTGAACCCTTTTTACATCAAAATAAATAATCTTGGGATGGTGTTATCCATATTACAACCAATGGTGACACATAATAATGATGAAATAATGTCCTGAAGTCCTACATCCAGATGTTTAGGTGAAAAGTGACTGCATTTGATTACCATTTCAAGGTAAAATGTAATTTAATTTGACAGCAGTGCTTTAATTAGCTGGTTTTATTAACTTGCTTGTGCATTACTTTTCTGTTTCAAGCTTTTCCTTTTTCTTCCCTCTAGGTATGATGCTGAGAACCCACTGGATAAAATCCCTCCACCCAGAAAACATCAGCACAGAAGTGAAAAATGCCACACAGGGACAACCCACAGCAGTAACTTACCCTGTGCTTGGGACAAGAGGTTAAAAGACAGTCGAGAGGATTTAAAAGCAGCTGTGATTTCTGAGGAGCTGAAATCCACAGGGAAGGAGAAGTCAAGGCCCAGGGTTGGTCTCACTGCCAGAGGAATGATGGCTGGACCAGTGGCAAGTCCACCAGAGGTGATTCCCAACACTTCACAAAATGTTTGGCTTGCCCATGGATTTTATATCCAGCCTGCTGGGATAAAAAAAGTCACTTGCAAATAATGTTTCAAATGGCTTCTGCATTAATTAATGCATGAATGGTTAATGCATTAAATCTGCAGGCTGAAAAGAAGTGGTAAGTTAGGGAAATTGTTCTGCTTCATTCAGGATTTGAGATGTAACCCCTGCAGGCCACCACCCCCTGAATGTCTGTGATCTCAGCTCACTGAATTCCTTTGTAATTTTTTCCCATTCTTGAAACCTCTTGACAGATTTGGTTTTCCATTTTCCTGTGAAAATTGTTTTGTTACCTTCACAGTATCTGTTCTACTCTGGTTTTTCCAAGACCCCACATTTAATCAGTAGCAATTTGAAACTAAAAATTGCTTTCAGTTGAAAATACATTTCTGAATTGATCAAATCAGATCATATTCCCTGAAGAAGTGCTTTCAAAGCACAGTTAAAATTTCTTGCCTATTTTTTTCCTTTATGCTTCTTTTATATAATGACAAGGACTTTTCCAATGTAAAATGAAGCTTGTGTTAATGAGAAATCAAAATATTTAACTGTGACATTTAGGTAGTACTGAAGAGCATATGGAAATTCAGTGAATTAGTTGGATATTTGTAAATATCCATATTGGATTTTTTGATCATTCTTATTGGATATAATAATCCATATTGGATTATTGTATATTTATAAATATCTCTGATTTAGAAGTAAAGACTAGGTACCTGTAGTGGTAGATACCAATAAAATATCTTATATGTCTTGATTTTCTTAGCTGGATACAACCCCAAAATTGAGCTTTTAGGAGGTAATTTGTTGTTGTTGTGCTTGGTAAAACCAAGGATAACATGTTTTAATGGTAGGAAACATCATTAATACTGGTCAAATTTTAAGTGAAAGTGTTTGTCTTATGTTATTACTGATTTTTTAAAAAATCTGATTTATTCTATAAGCTGATTCCTAAAAATGAATGAATAGGTCAGCTCAGAAATCAGTGCTAGAGCTTTCCTTTGCTTTTTGTGTTTATTTAAAGATGGTAACATTTTTATCTATGGCTTTCATGGCATTTCCTTCCAGGATCCCCAAAAAAGGAGGCTTTCCAAAAGATCCACGAGCATCAGCAGCACAGCCCAGCCCAGGGGTGAGGAGCACGAAGAGCTTGACCTGAGTGTCCCAAGCCCTGATTTGCAGGAAAGCAAAACATCTCCAACAAAACCCAATGTGGAATTTGCATCAAAGACTCTGCTAAGCTCACACATCAGTTCTGCCTCTGAAAAACCAAGGAACAGCCCCAAAGATCCTGAGGACTTTTTTTCCAAGCTGCTGTCTGAGAGAGAGAGGGCCAAGACAGAAGAAAGGAAATCTCTTCCAAGCTCTGGTGCAGACAGCAGTGAAAAAAGCCTTAAAGTGAGTGGCCCTCACAGACATTCAGGGGCTGGGAGAGAAAAGAAGGAAAGATCCCTCAGGAAAACTGAGAGTCGGTTGTCAGGCCACAGGTGAGAGTATTTCTGGGGATATTATGCTAAAACAGAGTTTTTATTATTGTTCTGCACTATTTCATGATATAAATGTTTTAGAAGTGTCTCCCTCTGAAAGCTTCAAATATATTTTTGGCTTTTCTTTAACTGATGTTTTTTTTTTTTTTTCTAGGTAAAAATTTAAGAGTGGGAGGTGTGGCAATTTTTTATTTATACACTAAAACTGCAGCCAGATTTCTTTAAAATTATTATTGCTATTTTGTTTTCCAGTTTAATTTCTTATTGAGATACAGTATGTGGAGACCCTATGGAGAAGGAAGCAATTATACATTAGGTATAAGTACATTTATAACTTAGGGGCTGTGGGAATTATCAAACTGGGGATCTGCTGGAGCTGCAGATGGGCCAGGAGTGGCACTTGCTTCTTATCTGGAACCAAAAACTTACTGAAAAGAGCTGCCAGCATTCCACAGTGCCAGCATTCCACACTCATTTAATTTGTAAAAGATTAACATGTAATAGGCCAAAGTACCACAGTCTAAAGTCTTCAAACTCTGGTTTCATACAGCTTCACTGAGCTAAGGTAGTGCTGCCCCATCACTTCATCCTTTCCACTCTCAGGATGATTTTTTCCTCACACTCAGCATTAATTGAGGTAGGGAAGAGACCTTCAATAGCTTTTGGCAGCTCCCCAGCAAAGCTGAGAATATTGAGAGTATTCCTGATACTGGATAATCAATGAATGAACAGTTCATTATGGATGAGCCTCAGAGGAGTGGTGGAATTCCCTGTATGGAATTCCCTGTATGGAATTCCCTGGATGGAATTCCCTGGGAAGAGTGTTGCTAAAAACCAGTGAAAAATCTGATCCAAACCTCACTTGTTAGCAGCTGGGTTCTGCTTGGGGGGGTCACAACAATCCCAGTCCACACCACAGTTTTGGGAAGAGTGGCTGGAAAAGCTGCCCAGTGGGGAAGGGCCTGGGGGTGCTGGTGACAGTGGCTGAACTCAGCCAGGAGTGCCCAGGTGGCCAAGAAAGCCAATGGCACCTGCCTGGGTCAGCAGTAGTGTGGCAGCAGGGCCAGGGCAGGGATTGTCCCCTGTATTCAGCACTGCTGAGGCCACACCTCAAATCCTGGAGTCACTTCTGGGCCCCTCATGACAAGAAGGACATTGAGGGGCTGGAGTGTGTCCAGAGAGGGAACAGAACAGGGGAAGGGTCTGGAGCACCAGGAGTGACTGAGGGAGCTGGGAAGGGGCTCAGCCTGGAGAAAAGGAGGCTCAGGGGGGACCTTGTGGCTCTGCACAGCTCCTGACAGGAGGGGACAGCCAGGGGGGTCGGGCTCTGCTCCGAGGGAACAGGGAAAGGAGGAGAGGGAACGGCCTCAAGCTGTGCCAGGGGAGATTTAGGTTGGATATTAGGGAAGATTTCTTCACTGAAAGATGCTCAGGCATTGGCACAGGCTGCCCAGGGCAGTGATGGAGCCACCATCCCTGGGAGTGCTCAAAAGCAGTGTGGATGTGGCATTGGGGACAGGGTTTGCTGGTGGACATGGCAGTGCTGGGGTAATGCTTGGACTCAATGGTCTGAGAGATCTTTTCCCACCTAAACAACTCTATAATTCTGTGCTTCACTCAGATGTGTTTGGGCACTCTGACACTTCCCAGCCTTTGGAGAGGCTGGGCTGGAAGGGGAGTGACCCACAGGATGTGCTGCCATCCTGTCTGTGCTCCATCCCTGCAGGGAGGGAGGCATTGGGAACAATTCCCCAGGTTCTCAGAGCTGCTCTGGTCTCAGCAGGAGCAGGAGAGGGAGCCCTTTCCTAAGCAGAGCCCTTTGCAGAGTTCATTCCTGCCAGGCAGGGTGAGCTGGAGCATTTGGATCCCTGCTCAGCTCTGAGCTCCTGGCAGCACCCACAGAACCCAGCAGGGCTGCTGAGACTCCTGGAGTTCAGAGGGAGGAGCAGAGACTCCAAATAAACACCCACAATATCAGACCTGGCTCTTGCAAACCTTTTATTTCCCTTCAGCCAAATCCTGCAGTGTTTGGGAGCCCAGCAGGTTTTGGCCAAAGTAATTGAGCACTTTAAAGAATTAAAAATTACAGTGGTAATACAGTGTATTACAGTGGGAATTACCACGGTATTGCAGTGGAAATACAGTGAAAAATTACAGTGTAAATACAGCAGGTATTTGTGTGGATCCTCTTTCATTTTCTGTTAATAAATGCTAATCTAAGTATTTAGATGAGCAGCTGAAAACCTCTATAGGATTAATCACAGCTGGTTCATTCACAGCATCTGCAGTTCTGGTTTTGTTTCCCATAGAAAACTAAAGATAAACCTTTTTTTTTCCCTTCCATTTATTTTACTTTTTGATTCTCTTTTCTCCCATGCTAAAAGTGCTGTTAGACCATTGAAGCTGAAGGCAGCCTGTGCAAACATATGAGAAAAAATTGGAAGTAAAACTACTGCCAAGCTTTAAAAAAATACCTGGCCATAAAATATCCTAGGGAAATGCACATGCACAGCATTTTGACTCACACCTTTTAATGAAAGAAATGACAGGGGTCAATGAGGATTCTTTATTGCCATGATTGTAATTTTTGCCTAGTCATTAAGTGTTATTTCTTATAAAAATAGACTATGCTGTAGAGTTTGGATACCTACCCAGATTCTGCAGGTGGGTTTTTTTAGAATTTTTGTCTCTAATCAATCCATGAGAAAAGCAATATATAGGTGGCAGCAAATCTTCATTTATCCTCATCTGTAAGGAGACAGCAGCCAATTGAATTTCTCAATCCACAGAATCCCACAGCACCAGGTTGGAAGGGACCTCAAGGATGACCTGATCCAACCTTCCTTGGCTAAAGCAGGGTCTAGACAAGGTCACCCAGCACCCTGTGCAGCCAAATCTCAAAAATGCCCAGGGTTTGGGAATTCAGCTCTTTTCCCTGGGGAATGGTTCCAATGGCTGATTGTTCTCTTGAAAAATTTTCCTCTTGTGTCCAATTGGAATGTCCCCAGGAGTGATTTATACCCATGGCCTCTTGTCTTTTCCATGTGATTCCTTGGAAAAAGGGAGTTTCCATCTTATTTGGAGCCAAGCTTTAAATGCTGGGATGTGGTGATGTTGTGCAAGCAGTGCACACACATTTATACAGAAATATGTCAGTAATTCCTCCATGTTCCTTCTCAGCAATTTTATTTAAAAAATTTAAAATTACATTTATGTCTCAGTGCCACTTTAGTGGAGAATTTGAAACCACTTTCAGGTAATTTTGATGCTGTTGTTTATTGTCCATCTTCAAAGGAGTATTCCCCTTTTTTTGCTGAGTCCCTGTTCCTCTCAGTTGTGTGCAAGGCCAAGTAAAAATGTAGATTATTCACTACTTTTTTTTTTTTTTTAAGGAGATTTTGAAGGGAATAAGAACCTAAATTTAAAAGTACCCAGTCCAAGTGACTGATCCAAGACTCCACCTAAAAATTGCTGTATCTCTGGTTTCTTAAGATTTGTAGGAACTTGGGAGAGATGATGTTGAAGGAACATAACTCAGGTCACAGGGAACAAATTAATAAAGACTTTCCTGAGTCTTATCCTGGGTAGAGCCTTGAATGGCAGCAAGGAGAGGTTCTCTGCTTCCTTTAATATTTTGAGGTAGGGTTGGGCCAGGTGACCTCTAAATCATCCTGTGATTCTCCCTGGTGCTGAATCCCCTACTGGAGGGGAATATTTATCATCAACCTCAGCACATAAAATAAAGAATGAGTGGAATGGAATTCATGATCTTTAGAAACTGTAAAAAAATAAATGGGTGATGAAGTTGATGACTTTCCTTGCATTAAAGACTTTCTATTGCTTTTCCAGAAAAAAAAAAGCCACGATGAATAATGACTTTTTTGGGAAGGTTACATGGGGTTAGAAGGTCAAGATTTCCCCATTTCACAGCTTGAGCAAACAAAATTGGGGAAAGGCAAGAAAAACCCACTTCAGAACAGTTGAGAAACAGTTCTTTTGTCTTGACTACAGAGGCATGCTGCAGCTGTTGCTCCTGCAGCCCCTGAAGTGTTTTCCTAATTTTCTCTTAAGTCTATCAGTGCAAAGTGTGGTGGTGCTGTGGAAACCCTCCAGTTGCCAGCTGAATAGTTTTTGGGTGAGTAAAATCCAAGCTGCAGTTCTGCAGGGGGGTGTAACCACCTTTTGCTGAGTTAGAGGGGCAGATTTGGTCTGTACAGCTCCATATCTCTTCTGGTAGTTCAGAAAAGAACATGTGATGCTTCAAATTCTGGTTTTCACATACAAAGCCAACCAGCTTCCCTCCCCCAGTTCCAAGAAAAACAGCATAAAATGAAAATCAGAGCACTGAAATCAGAAAAAAAAGGGTAAAAGTGGACCAAGGGAACAACAGGACTTTGCAATCATGACCTGAAGTTAAGGATATTTCCTAGGAACTCCCAGGGAATGGCTCAGAATCAGAAAGGCACAAAGAATTGGGAGTATCGTGACGTCAAAATACAAATTTCCTGCTGCCATTAGTGAGCAGAGGGATGCAGCAGTGAATCCCATTGTCCAGAGGCAGAGATGTGTGCAGCTCCAGGAGCAGGGAGGATAATTGATTCTGCACTCATCCTTCCATTGTGAACAATCCCCTGGATTACAATTACCTGATTGTGCCTGGCCACCAGTGCTGGCTGCAGCCTGGCTGTGCTGCTGCTCTGCTGCAGCATTCTGCCAGGGCAGAGGGGTATTCCAGGCACCAGGGACTGTGGAAATTGGATTCAGGTGCCTTTTCTGATGCCTCAGGTTTTAGCTTTTATGTTTTTCAGATTCTGTGCTGCTTTAGTGTGTGGGTCTGAGCTTCATATCAGGGGATGCTGAGCTCTCTGCACAGAGCAGGGAGACAAAACAATTCCTGCTCTAGCTGGGGACCAAGGACAAATGATCCAAATCTCAGGCCCAAGAGCACAAACAACGTGGGCTGAAGAGAGAAAAACAAGAAGGATGGGACTGCATGGGCTAAAGCTGGAATTGGAGAATGAACTCCAAGATGCAAATGGAGCAGAACTGATCCAAGGGAGAGACCCCGTGCCCGCTCGTGCATTTTGGGACCATTTTGGTTCATCTTGGGTGCAGCCCTGGCTGGGCTCTTGTGCTGCTCAAGGTGATTCCATGGAGGCCTTTTAATAAATCCCTGCTTTATTCTTTAGCTCTGTCTAGTCCCTGCTCTAGGTCAGCTTTGGCAAAGCCTCATTTCCAGCCCAAAGCTGAGCCCCTCCCATGCAATGTGGCTCCACCACAAGGAAGGTGCCAGTGAGCTCAGAGCCAGGGTTTCTCCTCCTGCCACAGTCTCTCTGCTGAGTTCACCACAGCTGGGCACTGTTTAGTGCTTCCCATCCCCAAAATATTCCTCCTTGTTTGGTAAGGAGCCTTTTTCTGGCAGTGCCCTGCGTTCCAACACGGACAGGGTTGGGTTAGGGAATTGCCACAGACACCAAGTGGAACATTTCTCATATTTCATAGAATCTTAGAAATTACAGATGGAAAAGAACTTTTAGGGTAATTTCTTTCTATGGCAGATTAATCACTGCTATGTATATTTATATTTGCTGTAATACTTTTTCCAGGTTTTGTCTGCTCCAGTCTTAAATGACTCAGGTGACATCTCTCCCCTGATAATACATTCACTTTCTAGCAGTTCTTATTATAAGGATTTTTTTGTTGTATTCCCCTTCCATTTGCTATGTTTTGCCCTCTTATCCATAGCTGAAGTTGATTTTTTGACTGCTGTTTCTGTTCCTTGCTACATATTCACCTCTGTTAAAATACTCTAAATATTTTTCATGTTCCTTTAGGCATTTTTTGTCTGAAGTTTGTACTGTCTGCTAAATATTTTTATCTTTCCTGCTCTGAACTTTTTCTGTTGTTTTACTGATTTGTTTTATATTTCCCCCATGTATTTAGGGGTGTCTCTAACATTGTCACACTGTGACTCTCAGATAACAGGGCAAGAACTGCCACCTTCTGCTCCTGGCCTGGTCCTCAGCATTATAAAATCACAGTACAGGTGAACCCATTGTGTTAGTGAAAATTCTGCTTTTTCTCTTTCATATGTTCCAAAAAAAAAGGGCCCTGAAAACTTTTTTATAGAAATAGGAAATCCCTAGAGGAAAAAAAATACAGATCTTTAAACAAATTCCTTAAATCCTTTAAAAACATATTCAGTGCTGTTTAACTGTTTTGTTTTTTTATTCTTTTAGATATCTGACACTTTCAAAATATTATTGTATAAATATTATAAGGACCATAATGCTTTCAAAATATTATTTTGAAAGCATTATGGTCCTTAAAGGATTGATATTCCTGCTTTCTGTTATTAACAGGAATAAAAAAGCTTATTTTCCATGTGAGGACTGAGCCAATACCTGTCAATTATAGATGGTTGAGTGCCTAAAACTGTAAATATCCTCTCCTATCTTTTTATCCTGCATCATCCCCAGCCACAATCTGGGCTGATGTGCATTAGGAGATTGGCAGAGAACATTGGCCATGAGATTCTGAGCAAGTCCTAAGCAGGATTTGGTGTTCCCTCAGTCAGTGTAAGCAACAAAGCAGAGCACAAGCAACTCTGGAAGTTTCTGGTCTGCACTGATAATTTCTTGACGCAGGAGAATTCAATCTGTTGAAGGTTAATATGTGAATGTCTCATTTCATAAGAAATGCTAATTAACGTTCCAGTTTTAATGCTGTTTTTTAAAAATTAAATTGAATTTCCAACTGGAAGGAAAAATAATTCCAGCAAAGTTATGTAATGTACATTATTTACCCAGCAGATTTGCTTGGCTTCAGTCTTCTCTACTGTGCATTTTAGTGTAGAAGTAGGTTTTCTAGGAATATTCTTTATTGTTTGCCTGATGGGCTGCAATATTTCAGTATCACATACAAAATCGGTGTGTGGGATGGGCTGGCTCTGTCTAAAATAATACCTGGCAATTTGGTGAGTAATAAGTTTTGATCCTGGGAGGTGTTGAGCAGTTCCTAAAAGCCCTCACCACATGGATAGCCTGTTCTGTGGAATGAGGGCTGAGCTCCCACGGCCGGGTCGTTTTGGACGTGATCTCGTTTAAAAACCAGCCAGAAAGCCCCAGATTATTCCAGGATCCTCAGTGTGTGTGTGAGCAATGCCTGAGGAATCAATTCAGGTTTTCCCACTGTGAGAGGAAGAGGATGCATTGGGCTGGGGTGGCGTTTCTAGAAAGTAGGAGTTGAGTCAGAGTTCCAGACGAAAGAGCGGAAAGGAACGCGGGGCTGGAGCAGCCCGGGAGGGAATTACGTTGGTGCATTTCCTTCCACCTTTGTCTGGGGTCTCTGCATTGTCCTTCAAGCCACACTCTGCATCATCTCCAGTGCTTTGGAGTGGGTTTGGTGGCAGGAAACACGGTGAGAACAGTGCTGGAGCAGCCCAGGAGTAAATTAGGGTGGCACATTTCCTTCTGCCTTTGCCTGTGTTATCCTTCAAGCCACACTCTGCATCATCTCCAGTGCTTTGGAGTGGGTTTGGTGGCAGGAAACACGGTGAGAACAGTGCTGGAGCAGCCCAGGAGTAAATTTGGGTGCACATTTCCTTCCACCTTTGTCTCGGATCTCTGCATTGTCCTTCAGCCACACTTTGCATCATCTCCAGCTTCCCCCAGTGCTCTGGAGTGGGTTTGGAGGCAGAAACATGGTGAGAACAGTGCTGGAACAGCCCAGGAGTAAATCAGGGTGGTACATTTCCTTCTGCCTTTGTGTGGGGTCTCTGTGTTGTCCTTCAGCCACATTTTGCATCATCTCCAGCTTCCCCCAGTGCTCTGGAGTGGGTTTGGAGGCAGAAACATGGTGAGAACAGTGCTGGAACAGCCCAGGAGTAAATCAGGGTGGTACATTTCCTTCTGCCTTTGTGTGGGGTCTCTGTGTTGTCCTTCAGCCACATTTTGCATCATCTCCAGCTTCCCCCAGTGCTCTGGAGTGGGTTTGGAGGCAGAAACATGGTGAGAACAGTGCTGGAACAGCCCAGGAGTAAATTATGTTGGCACATTTCCTTTCGCCTTTGTCTGGGATCTCTGTCCTTCAAGCCACACTCTGCATCATCTCCAGTGCTTAGGAGTGGGTTTGGAGGCAGGAAACACGGTGAGAACAGTGAGCCACACCTTCCTGGAGAGAGGAACCAAACCCTTCTGGAGGGGCTCTGATCCCTTGCTCCAGAGGGTCAGCCTGGATTTGACTCACCCAACTGGCAGCAGAGGAATGTCTGTCAAACAAAACGGGCTCATCCATGGGGAATATGGATTTAACTCGCCCATGGATGAAAAGAGAAGTTGTGGTTGCCAAATCAGGAGTGAAAACCTTCAAGTGCCCGGAGTTGCGTAACACCTTTTATAACATAATGCTTGGACCGGAAAAAAGGGCCTAAAATAAAAACTATTATAAACTATTGTGACTTTTGTGTGGTGCCAATGGATTTATGGCAGCAGAGCCCATGGTGTAACATCTGTGGGGCTGCCATTTGCCCTTTTAGTATTTTTCCAGCACTCCATAGGAAGAGGCACTTTGCAATTACTGGAAATGACAAATGGCTTCTGTATCATTTCTTTATTTTTGGAAAGGAGGTAAATCTGGAGAGGTCCAGCCTGTTGCCTGAAATGCAGTCAGTGAGTTGAGAATTTGCATTAGAGGATCATGGAAGTGTGTTCCAACTCAAACTCTGTGGAATTATTTGCTCCTTAAAAAAAATCATTTGTGTGCAGGTAGCACAAAGAATTCTTTTTACCCCTATTTACCCCTAAGATTACTTTACCAGGAGGTAAAATCTTTGTGGGCTCATCAGTAAAGTGGTTTTTTTTAATTCATCTTTTTTTATAATGATATCACAGAATACCCCATCCTCAGTGTAAGCTTTTATGTCCCAGAAAAATATTTGATGTTAGTTTTCAGGAAGATAGTTTATATTGCTGATACCTGTCAGGTTACAGTGGTTTGGATTGTTAAAAATATGAGGTTTCTGACAGGAAATGGAAGACCACAAATATTCCACATCCTTAAAAATTAAATGGCCTAAGAGTTGAAGGCCCAAAGCAGACAGAGTGGGTATTTTATGGATGGTGAACAGAGCAGAGGGTTGGATTCTCTATTGGTCTGAAATGATTGAGTGCCAAAATCTGGGAGCCCTTTTCTGTGCTTTATGTAGTGTCTTGTGGGTGCTGTGCATTTTTTTTTTGTGGAATTTTATCTCCTTTTTAAAAAAATTGTACTGATTCTTGTTTATTTTACTGACAGCAGTTTAGAGTTGCTGAGCATATTGGTGAATTCACACAGGTGATGTTGAGCTCGTTGGAAATTCCAGTGGGAATTTCACACTCCAAAATCTCTGGTGGAGAACACTAGGAACAAAGCAGCTCCATTTTTATTATAATTCTGATTTTGTAGCTGGAGATAAATATTTATTCATAGCCTATGGATGAACTTTGTGTTCAGGTGAGCCAAACTTATCAAGCATTTCAAACCATCTTGTAGCTCAACCTGTGATTATAGTAATTCTCTTTTTAATTACAAACCTTCCCAACAAAGATTTCACATTGTCACAGTTAGTAAAATTCAGCAGGACAAATGCAGATTCATGTGTGAGAGAATCTATTTCTGTCAGAAGTGACCAGTTCTATTAGAAATTACCCCTTCAATGCCAAGTTTCTCATTTACCTGTTTTATATCTGCCAGTGTTCACAAATCTATCTGTCATCTGTTCACCAGATAATTTTTCATATTGCAAATGTTCAAATCAAATCGGATGCAGGTCTTCACTAAAAAGGAAATTAGGGGAAATTAAGTGCATGAGCCTCTGTTACCTTTGTCAACCAATATGATAGAATTGCCAACATTATAGAATTTATACTAAATCTTCATGACAAGACCTTTTTCCCCTAGAAAAATATTGCCTGACATTGATTGTGATCATGTCCTTTGCATCTTTACAATTTATTTTAATAATTCTGATTTTATAATTGTGCCCCAAAGCAGTGACAAGCTGCACCACATAGAATGGCCTTTTTTACCCTTTTGTAAACAGCAACAGAGGCTGTTTTTTAATTATCTACTCTGCAGATTTTACTCACTATTCCGAGAATATTGGATATTCTTGGATATTCTACCTATTTTACATCCAGTAGAAAAGCTGTTGTAATCTAGCAACAAAAATGGATTTTACCACTACAGTCACCTTAAAGCCACTGATGTTTATTTTTTAAGCCCCTTTGCTTATTTGACCTCTTGTGAGTGTTGGTGTAAGTAGGAAATGGTGGAATGCACATCCATTATTGTACCAAGGAGCTCCCCCTCTGCCAGTTCTGCCTTCTCTGTAAATCCATTTTCCTACAATGCTTGGAGGCCAGAGAGGAATGTTCAAATATTTAGAGAAAGTACTGTATAGTATGTTTAGAATGAAACATATTTTCTTCCTGTCCCATTTTCCTGCCATGATGGATGACTTCCCCCTTCCCTAAGTGTTCCAACCAATTGGTTTTACACCTACAATAAATTTTCCTGGAACAGCAGCCCTCTGCTGAAATGGAAATTGCAATAAATGTCCTGGCTGTTTTGAGAACCACAAGTTCCCCTCAAGGAGGGGAACCTCCACCTGCAAAAATACCCCACTTAAGCAGAAAACACCCAACATTAATCTTGGATGTCAGCGCTTTCCTCAGCTTGATGGGAATTCTCAGCCTTGAGAATTCCGAGCACTTTGCATCCCGGGCTTGATTCTTCCTGGAATGGGTGTAGAACCAACATCTTTTAGACTTTCCAGAGAGAATTAACACTACAAAAACTGCTGCCAGGAGAGCTGTATGTGAATTGTATCATGGGTGGCTGTATTTTTATTTATAAATAGAAACTGTAGTGCTGCATGAAGTGTCAGAATCACAGAATCGCAAAATCCCAGAATGATTTTCTTGCAAAGGACCTTAAAGATCATCCTGCCATGGGCAGGAACACCTCCCACTAGACCAGCTTGCTCCAAGCCCTGTCCAACCTGGCCTTGGAAGGTGTTAAAATCTCTTGCAAAATTAGATAGAAATGGATTGACTGGGAGGAAACACTAGGAGAGAAGAGAGAATAGTGTGCAATCTCAGACAAAACAAAAATATGGCTTTTGGTTATGCCTGAGTGACATGACTTGGCTGAAAAGTATTTTATTGGTGAATTTATTGTCTTTAAGACCCTTTCCTTGACCAGGAGAGAGGAAATAGTAGCAAGCAGCTATGGGAAGGGAATCTCAGCTGAAATTCATGTTAGGAAACACCAAGGGGACATCTGACTGTGTTGTAAAATACCCAATCAATTCTATTCAATTCTATATCACATAAAAACCCAGTAATACTCAGTGGGAGCTCAGTGCTGCTCATGCCACTACACAAATTTGCTCTCAGTCCTCTTATTTTTATTGACCTGCTGGGCCTCCCATTTATTTTTACCTGAAGTTCCTAGAATGTGGCTGATTCATTTCCATTCTGTCTGGCCTGAATCGGGGCCACCCACATTTCATTGCCTCAGTCCTTTAACTTATTTATAGCTAAAACCAGAAGTGTTTCTGTTCTTATAGTATCAAATACTATCTGTGAGAAAGCTGCCAAAATGCCTTTAAACTGGGCAAATCCTGAGTGTGATATGTCTGTGTTCTGGTTTTATTATTTCATACTCTGAAGAGGAAATTAAGCTCATGGAAAGTATGTGACATGACAGCAGTTGTTGCTGTAATATCATGCATACAAAGAATGTTGCTGAGGAAATTATTCCATTCTATTTTTGAAAGGATTGTCAGTGCAATTCCTTTTTTTTCCAAAGCAAAAGCCAATGATACAGTATGGCTTTTTTGGGAAAAAAAGAAAAAAAAAAGTCAATTTTTGCCTTTTTTAGAAACGGTTATTCAAAAGTTTTCCTTGGTTCTGAATTCGTTTTGGTGTGATTTCAACAGGAAGAATAAAACCCATTTTGTTTCCAAAAATCTAACGTTTTATTTCCCAGCCAAGTTAAAATGCTTAGTCCTTTTAGCAGTTATTCATAAGATTTTTAAGCTATTAATTGTGTAATACACAATTAAATCACAAGAGGATTTGAACAAATGATCCCTCTTAATGGATTAAAAATATACCCTGGTAAAAGAGCCAGTCTAAGACCTATTCCCACTTTTATTGTTTGGATATTTCAAGTAGTTTAAAGATTAATTTGAATCTTACCCTGATCCCTGTCAGGGATTTAAATTTTATTTTATGATCTTATCTGTCATATCACACAAATGAAATGAGATTGATGCTGGAACAGGACTGAAATCCCAAATCAAACACAGGGTATTGCTCTGTTCTTGCTGCTTTTCCTGATGAACTCCTGGAGTGCAGATTTCTTCCACAGAAAAAGGCTTTTCTCTAAGACCATTTATTTCTTAGACCATGTATTTATTTTATATATACATGTATATGTACACACATGTGAGAGTTATATCCTTGTGTGGGAATGCTCCCTATTTCTTACTGTTTATTTTTTAAAAAAAAAATTTTTCCTTTTCTCATTTAAAATGAACATTTTGTCATTAATTTCTTCCTTGATTTTCATGTAGAAAGTCTCCAACATCCACTGGCTGTAAAGAAGACCAGGTGAAAGAAGTCCTAGAATTGGGTAAGTTATGTCAAGTTTCAGTTTGGCTTTTGCCATCTTTTGTATTGTTCAGAGCTGTGGCCCAATAAATACCTAGGAGTGGCTTCTTTTGTAACTCTTATTTGATTTAGAGCAATTGCATTTGCTATAAACTTCTAAATAGACAAAGGAATCATTAAGAAATAATTAGACAGAGGCTGACTTGTGTATTTTTATCTGTCCTTTCTGGCTAAAACTGTATTTTCCTTTTTAGAAAGACAATAAATGATCATTTTCAAGTTGATGAGCCCCTAGCATTGAGGGTGCTGGGGAAAACAATTCTTTCCATCCAACACTTGATTTTTCATTTTCTTTCAGTTGATGTTGAGGATGAGGAGACAACTGGAGAAGTTAATAAGACCCCAGATCTTTCAACACTCTATATGCTTCAAATAGTATCAAAGGCAATTGATATTTCTCTTGCAAAAGTAAGACTAATTATGGTAAATATAAATAGATTTGTGAGGTTGTTATTTGAGTTTTTGAGGCTGCAATGGGTTGCTCTGTGTTGTATTTTTGAACATGTGCTGTTTTAGAACATATTCCTGAGTATATTCCTTTTCCAGGTGACAAAGTAATTTGGGGATGCCTAAATTCACCAAAATACCCTCATGCATCAGCCCACTTGAAGCACAGATAATAGCTTCAATTAATTAAGCTTCTATTATTTCTTTAATGTTTCTAGTCTGTTATTCATGTGCTTTTTCTCCAGTCTTTTCAACTGACAGTGGTTTGTTATTCCCCTCTCACTGTTTCTGCCTTATCTCCCTTATTTTGAGCAGAGATGAAATTATTAAGTACTTTTCCTTCCCATTCAGACAGAGGAGAAAAAAACCCAGACCAAATAACCCGGGTGGGTGTCTTCCAATTTAATTTCTAGATCAATTAGCTTGGAGTAACTCTACCAGCCTTGAATAGTTGTTTTTTTTTAAATTTCCTGAGCTCTGCTTTAGCATGAATGCAGTTTATTCAGTGTGACTATTGCTGGTCATGGTCTGCAGTTGTTCAGGGCCAAGGTCTGGATTTGTGCCACCTGAAATACAGAAATCAAACATTTAATTACCATTTATCTTCTACAGGGTCCTTTTCTCCCTCGTGTCACCATTGGCTGCTCTTCCAGCTGCTAAATTTCAGGCAATGAACTGGGATGCTTTCATGGGAAACTGTGCCCCAGACATTAGACATAAATATTTTCCAGTGCTGAGCAGCTCCCAGCATTATGAGTGGAAGGAATATGGCAGGAAAAGGAAAATATTGCTCCTTTTCATTGGGGTGTTGCTATTTACAGTATGGATAAAACAGAAGAGGATAGTTGTACATTTAGTCATTACCTTTCCACACTCCTCCTTTCTTTTCTACAAATTACTGTGTTTTGGATTTGTTTTTAAAATGAGATTTTTTTTTTCTTTCTTTCATAGGAATTAAAAAATCTTCTGTTTGGCTCTAGTCTTTGTTGCTTCAGTGAAGAATGGAAAATCCAGAGTTTTACATTTAACAATATCCCACAGCTAAAATATGGCATTGTACAGAAAAAGGTACTGTAAATTCCTTCCTAACAGTGATCTTTGCTTTTTACACTGACTTTACAAAGGCTGTGTGTTTCAACAGTGAAAAAAATAGTTTTCTAAAGAGTTTTCTCTTCCTTTAAACTCTGGTTGCCAGTGGATGTTTCATCTTGTCAGGTCATGATGGGAGACTTGAGATGGATGGAGGAAAATGAGAAAAAAGCTGCAGAAAGTGTGCAAATGGGTGTGTGTGTGATGGGGAATTATTCAGGGAGGAGGAGGAGGCACTGCAGCTGAAAGCTAGTGGTGGTAAAAGAATAAAACAGCAGAAATCAAGAGTAGAGTATAAGAGAAAAATGATATGTGGGACCAAACAAATTAAAGATGCAGCTTGATCTGACTCAAAATGAGATGTAGCAAGAGTTGCCTGGAAAATCACATGGAGATTTCTGCTTCCTGAAGATACTGGGGTCAGGTGATGAGGTTCATTCCTAAAATAAAAGGAGCAAACACCTTGCAGGCACCCTGGGACACTGGAACTGCTGGCGGGCTCACCTCTCCTGCAGCCACAAGATCCCAACTCCTCCCTACAAGGAGGTTTTCATCAATTCCCTGGCAACATCCAGCAGGGGGGCACATCTGGAATGTCCAGCAGGGGGACAGATCTGGAATGTCCAGCAGGTGGAGGGATCTGGAATGTCCAGCAGGTGGACAGATCTGGAATGTCCAGTAGGTGGACAGATCTGGAATGTTCAACAGGTCCCCGTGGTGACCACAGCTGGTAAAACCACCATGCCATGACTTGGGCCAGCCTGGCCAGCATCTGCCCAATTGTGCTATTTTTGTATCACAGAACATTGACAAGGAAGACTTCTCTCCCTAAGTGAACTAAAGAATTTCTAGAGGTGGTAAACTGAGTGAAAATGTTAAATTTTGTCTCTTTACATCATTAATAAGAAAGGAGAAGTTGTAGGGGGAGGAGAAGTGTCCTAAAAGTTTAGTTCTAATTATTATTACTCTTTCTTTTAGTTACTGTTAATAAATTTTTCTTTATACCCATTTAAAGTTTTGAGCCTGATTGGCCTTTCTCCTAATCCTACCTCACAGCAGGAAATGAGTGCATTCTGGGACATTCTAGTGAGTGCACTGGTGCTTGGCCAGCACTGAACCCACCACACTCATTGGTGCATTGGCCAGGAAATCTCAAATTGGCAAACCAAAACCACCACACCAATCCAGAGAATCAGTTGGTGCTCTCTGATCCAGGGCATCCAGTGACTTCTCTGAGCTCTCCCTTCCAGCCCTGCCTGAGCAGCTGGCTCACAGACAGGGCTTCACCCCTCTCTGCTCTGTGTTGCTCACCTTGGTTTCAGAGGCTCATCCCAGGGACCCCCCTGGTGCCACAGGGTTGTGGAGCTGCCCCCAAAATCTGTCATAGTTCAGATGGAGACAATACAAAACACTCCACTTTCAGAAGGCTTCAAACACTTCTTATTACAGCATGCATGCTCTTTATACATTATTACAAAGCTCATAAGTTTGCACTTTACTCATTGGTCAGAAGAGATAAACAAAGTGCTCATTGCAGGTTTCTTTTATTTATCCTTCTTTCTTTCTTGGTTTCCATGTCAGTGACCTTGGCAGGAAACTCTTGCAGGGGTAAACATGGATCCTCTTATCAGACTTCCCTCTGGCTCACAGAAGCCACTGCAAAACCTCCTCCACAAAAATCCACCAGATCCCTTGGAAGAGCAGATCCTCCCCAGCTTTGTGATGCTTTTGTGCCAGCCCTGGGGCTGTGCACCTGCTCCTGGGGTGTCCACACAAGGTCTCTCCTGTCAGGAGCAGGGATCTGAGGAATTCAGTGAACACTTGTAGGCTCCTCTTTCCAAAACATTCATTAAAGCCTCTGTGCTGATGCAGAAAATCTTTATCTGGCCTGAGAGAAGCAGACCATTATACAGAAATGAGAGGAAGAGAGGCTTTGAGGCAAGGACAATGGCTAATAAACATGTCATTAAGATGTTTAATTAACTTACCTCGTCTAGTTAAATATTTCATTAGGCTGGTGATCTCAGAACAAAGCTGCTTATCTCACAAAGCCTAGTGGAAAAAGAAGGTATTAAATCTTAATTTAAACTCCAAAAGGAACCATGGCAGTGGTGGTCACTGGCCCACAGTAAATGGTTCTTTGGTGTTTCCAGCCTGGAGAAAGGATATCTCATCACTTCCAGCCACCCACTGCCCATTCAATTCCCCACCATGAATTCCAGTGCAGGAATGGTGTTTTGCTTAGATTGTGCCTGTGTCAGCTCATTAATATATTTCCTCCTCACTTCTAAAATTCAGTTCAACTGAATAACTGTTCAGTTCTTTCTTATGTTAAGCTTTTGTGGTGCTTTAAATAAATATTTAGAATAAATCCTGGTATTTCTTTTTTCACTGGGAGACCTGATGGACTGACACAAACCTTGCTGTTTTCCTTGATATATTTCAGATTATTCACTCATCACTTATTTAAATAAATCTAGAGAGGCAGAGTATGTGTAATACAAATAAAAAATGAGAAGGTGTCAATATCTAAGCTATTCTAATTTCCATACTGCATTTACCTGCAGGTCCCCTTCCCTTGGTGCTGCACTTAGGACTATCAGAGAATTAAACTGATCCTTTAATCACATTGTGTGAAAACAGCAGTGCTGGCTCCCCTTTCCCTTCTTCTGCAGGGTTTTGGAGGAGTTTGTTGGGTGGCATTGTGGTGTCTGTGATGTCAGCCTTGTGCCCTGCATGTAGCCCAAAACCAGCTATGAAACCATAAAATTTAAAGTTAATATGACATTTCTTGGTATTGTGATTTGTTTCCTCTGAGACTGATAATTTGAAGGATTCAAACTTTCTTGGTTTTCTTTCTCTTCCCCAGTGAGAGGGAGAGAGGGAGGATCTGAGGTGCAGAGGGCTGTACTGAAACATGGAATATTTATTTAGTGATGCAGGTGGGAACTCGAGGTTGCTGAGGGGAGGTACAAGAGCAAGGCTTGGAAAACACTCAGTTTTGATTTCTGTCTGAAAATTAAACTGCAGCTCAGTAGGGATCAGGAGGTTTTTAAGTTGTACATCCCAGATTTCAATAAAACCCCACATTTCTTTTGACTTTATTGATGTCTTTTCAGGAAAAAAAGGCAGGAACCACAAAAACACTTAAAAACCCTGATTTTCATTTGCTTGCACAAAACTCCAGAGCCACAGAGAAGTCCTGGCTGGAGAGAGAGGGATGAAAGGATGGCTTTGGGCTGGATGGGATCTCACAGGGGTTTTCCCCAGCATCATCAGTTGTTTTGCTCATGGAGTGTTCCCATTTTCCCCCAGGGTGGCCCATGTGGGGTTCTGGCTGCTGTCCAAGCCTGTGTCCTACAGCAGCTGATCTTTGCAGACAGCAACAGGAACAAAGACACTCGGTAAGGCAGAGAAATTTCAGGAATTTAACCTACAGAAGTAAAAAAATATAATTTTTATTATAATTCAAAATTTTATTATTAATAATTCTATTATTGTTAATTTTATTTCTCTGCTGCAGCCACTCAGGAGCCTTTTGAGTTTGAACTTACTGAACTTCTTTTTGTTTCAGAGAGAGAAAGAAAGAAAGCAGCTTCTGATTTACTTGTGTTTACTTCCTGTGGAACTGTAGGAATGTACAAGTTGGTGTCTTATTTGTGTAATTGCTTGTGATTAACCCAAGAACCTCTACAAAAACCAAACAGCTTGAATTGAGGCCAATGAAAATTATTTAGCCTCGAGGTCCTCATGGAAATTGGATTTCAAACAAAAAAGTAATCAAGGTTTGAAAGACCACAAAGTTCATCCAGTGTTCGACACTGAGAATCTCAACAGGGTTGAAAAATGAAAGTTACAGCGATTTTTTTTTCTTGTAACTGCTTTTGATCATTGCTTTTTAAACTCCTTAATGGAGTTTGAATTGATATTCTGTGTATTTTCAACTTACTTTAAAGGAATTTTTTTAGGTGTTGCTGCTGACAAGGAAATTGCTTGGACTGCTATAATAATAATGTACTTGTCACGTTGCTAAAGGAACATGGGTTACTGAATTAAATCCTGGAAAATAATGCTTCAAAAATTACTTTGTTACCAGTTTTCATGTATTTGCCTTTTGTTTTCAATAAGGCTTTAAGTTCTTTACAGAAGACAAATTCCACAAAGCCTCCCTGTGCCTTAAAGGAACAAAATGTTTCATAGAGAAAATTATTTTACTGGTTTATGCTGCCACCACCTTGTTTAATTTGTGTCCTCCCTTAGTCTGACCTCAGTTGAGTCCAAAGAGAAGCTTTCATGCTGAGATCCTTCATTACCTTACAGTATAAAAATGTTCTTTTGTATTAAGTTTTGTCCTTAAATACCCATTTTTCTGCTTGCAACTGTGTAGGAAAAAGCTGTGGTCTCTTTTGATATTCCTTAGTGCTGTCTGCCTTACCCTTAATATAAATTCATCATTTGGGCTGGTTTTCATCAATATTGGAAAGAAATAGGTACCTGTAGAGCAGCATTATTTGTCTTCAGCATGATGGGAAGTGACAGAAATTATCCTGCAAAACTTTAGGATTCTAATTCAGATTATAATGAGGGCAAACTTTCCAAGGTTCTTGTCCACATAAAAGAAAAACCTCAGAAACTTTCTTGCAGGAAACTCAGTGCATACTTAGATTTTATGACCAGGAATCTCCACAGAAGAATTATTTCTGGCTGTGAAAACCAAGAATTTCTTTCAGCTTTGAGGACAGCCTTTGATCATCTGCTCTTTGGTCCCTTTGTGTCTCAGGTCATCCTGAGTGAAAACAGAGATGATAATTTCCCTCTTCCCATGGTTCAGAGATCATAAATGAATTAAAATTATGTGGCAACCAAATAAATGGATGGAGGCCAGGTTGAACTGGGTGTCCCAACTTGTGCCATCTCCAACAAATCCTGTTTACTTGGCAGAATTTGCCTCTCCTATTTCCCCCCTCTTGTAATCCACATTGTTTAAAAAGATATTTGGTTTTTATGCCTGAGGTAAACATTTTCCTTATGCTGTGTTTGCCATGGGCAGAAACTTTCAGCAGGCAGAAGGAAAAGGAAGTCTCAGAGCTTCAAATAAGAGGAAAAATATTCCTTTCTAACTCTAACCTGGATTTTCAAATTATCAAGCACTTCACAGGAAGTGTTTGATTAGAGGCTGCTTTGACACTCAAGAAATAATTATCATGTCTCCTCCTTCCTCTGCTGCCTCTCTCAGACACAGAAATTACTTGTGATTCCCATGAATTTCTGGGTGTCTGTATTAGAACACAGGCAGAGATAAGAGAAAGTTGTGATTATAACTTCTTTTTTCACTTGAAAACTCTCACCAATTATTTCCCATATCTCACATCCTTCAGAGAGGGAAACATTCTCTAAATGAACATTATTTTCAAGGCAGACATTGAACTTGAAAGTCTGTTTAATTTTTTTGACGTTTGGTGTTTCTTGTTTAGTCTTTTGAATTATTAGATCTTTTACTCAAACAGTGGGAACAGGTTTTGTCCTCATCTCCCATGCTGGTAACACTCTGAAACTGATAAAATCTGAATTTCAAAGACTGCCATTCTTGGAGCCACTGGAGAAAACTCCAGTTCTGTTTCCCAGGGGCATGGGATCTTTTGGTCACTTCTTCAGTCTCAAAGATATTTGTTTTATTCTCAAATCTGCCAGTTCTCCACTTTGGGACTTTCAGCCTCCTGGTCCTGTAATGTTTTAGGTCCTGACTTTGGGGCACACCTTATTTTTAAAAAATGAAAGCAGCATTTATTGCAGATAGTACTTTGGAGAAAGTTTAGTAGTGGGTACAAACATTGTTGTGCAGATTTGTTTAAAAGGGTTAAGAAGTAAAAACTTCAGAAAGAAATTAGATATGAATGCCTTTTGAAATGAAGAATCATGTTTAAGACTTAAAACAATCCTGTTGCAGAATATTGAAAGCTGTATTACAGATTTAAAGATGAAGTAGCTTCTCTTGTCCATTATTTACCAATATGATATTGTTCCCTGAAGCATTTACCTGCTTTTTTGTCCAAGCAGTTAAAAATATCTTCTTTGGAAGAGGAACTCTTTATTTGAGAAGATCAGGGTGTGATAACAGATCTGGGCTTAACCAGTTCCTGTTGTTGATCATACCTTATTTACTCTTTTCTTGATTTTCATCCACTGCTTTTAATGATAAAACCAGTTTTATTTTAATCATTCTGTATAAATCATACACCACCTTAAGTAATGATCTCCTAGAAGTAAAGACTGTGAATTTCATCACTTAAATTCACCTGTATGACAGAAGCAGTGTCACAGAGCATGGAGACACAGCAAATTTACAATTATTTATAACCCTCATTAGGAGCAACATAAACTCATAGAGATCCCCCAAAAAGCAGCACACAGCTGTTAACACTTGACTTTGGTGAATTAATGTCCTTCCAATGCCTGTTTTCCTTCTGACTTCAGAAGAAACCCACCCAGTGTGCCCAGTTTGTTCTGCAGCAATCTAAAGAGAGACTTTTTCTCCCTACAGCTCCCTTCACTGGGTCTGATTATCTTCAAGGTCCAAAGCACCTTCTTAAATACCTAAAACCAGGTTTCTTCTCAGAGAATGGTTCCAAAAAGCCCAGTGGTGACATCAGTGGCATCTCCCTCTGCAGGTGCTGGGCAGTCTCAGCACAGGGTGTGCTGTGGGTGCTCTCATGGTCTCTCATTCTGCTGTTGATTCCCACACAAAGATGGGGTTCAGCTCTACCTTTACCCCTGGAATGGCTCCCCAGTGACAATACCTGCTGCCTCTCCAACTCACAGCATTTTTGGCCATCCAGATTGTCTCTTTCTCAGCTGTAAAAGAGCTGAGGTACCTAAATAATGATTTCCTGTTGCAGCTCACTGGAGCCTTGTTATTAACTGTTCCAAAATTGTGGCAGCAGCTCTCTGGCCACAGAGAGCAGGCACAGACTTTCCCAGGTATTTTCCTGGGGAAGGCTGTGAGAAAGTTTAGAGAAAGAATTAAAATAATCTTTATCTTTACTTACTGCATCTGTTGTTTGGTACATGTAGAATGATTAGCAGAGATTGTTTACCGAAGAGTAATTTCTTAATTAGACTCTGCTAATAGTTGTTTTAATTGATTGGCCAATTAGGTCAAAGCTGTATCAGAATGTCAGGAAGGGTTATGGGTTTCTTAAGAATATAAGATAATATAGTATGGTTGAATAATGCAATGGTTCATCCTTCTACATCATGGAGTCAATGCTGATTATTACCCAGCTCGGGGCCTGCAACCACAAATGGTGACCCCGAGTGTACCCCAATAAAACTGTCTCTAAAGATGCTTTTGTTCTTTTAGGGACTAACCTGCCCTGAATCTGCTTGCCCTCACATTTTGCTGCTTGTCTCTCTCCTTTATTTCCTGGACTGCAGTTGCCTCCAGCCCTCAGAAGCTCACAGGACCAAGTGCCTCTCCCTGGCTCTCGCTGACATTCTGTGGCGTGCGGGGGGCCACGAGAAAGCCCTGGTGGCACTGTGAGTAGGAGAAGCACTTTTACTCACTCTACACTGCTCTTGCACCTCTGTCTGTCCCAAATCTACGTAATTTACAACAGAGATGCTGCATTTATACCACCTAAAACAGCTTAAGGAGCAGTGCAGAATGTAATTTCTGTTGCCCCAGTAGCTGGGACAGAATAGACAAAACACTTTGAAGTTGCTGTGAATGATCTTGGATCTTTATTTAATTGATGGATTGGATTTAATTAATTGTAGGGATCCTCCAAAATCTTCTTAAGAGTTGTTTTTCCAGCAGCAGCATTCTGCTCCTGTATTGCAGGATATTCCATTATGGCTGGAATTAAGCTCCTTTTGCTGTATTTGCTTGCTTGGTTTATACAATGAAATTAGATGCTGGTACACAAAACATCCAACTTTTAGATCCCTAGTTTTGGCTGCACTGGAACCTAAAGGACATTTTTAAATGAGTCAGGTTTTGTGGCCATAATTAATTTCCTTTTTTAGATCAACTATGATAGCTGCAAAATAACAGAGAGACTTTGGGACACAGAAATCCTTCGTAAACCTGAAATAGAAGCAGCAAATTCAAAGACATTTCAAATGATATTTCCCATATTTTACATCTCAAACCTGCTTCCTCTGTGATATTTAACATATGCTCTGCTTGTTTGAATGTCATTACTCTAAAAATATTTTTCAATAAAAACAATCATTAACATCTTAAACTTATATTTATCCTCTTTCTGCATGGAGAAACTTGAAATTCATGTTAGACTGAGAGAGCACAGCACAGGTGAAGTGTTTCACTGATGTTTGATTTGCAATATAAAGTTATTTACAATAAATCTTTTTTTACAAAGTCATTAAAAATAATAATACAAATCTTTGCCACATCATTCAGCTCATATAACATGTTGGTTTCTTTTTAATGCCATTTTCATTTTTTAACATGAATTTTGTCTGAATATCCCCTTCAGGCCATCAGGAAGACAGCAGTTCACTCCCACAGGGAAATACAAGGCAGATGGAATCCTAGAAACTGTAAGACTCCGTGTGACTCCCATTCTCCAGATCCTCTTTCTTGCTTTCCCTGTGTCAGTTCAATGAATCTGATTTCTGTTGCTCTCCTAACATTTTAAAATCAGATTAGTTATGATCCAAAACCCAACAGGAAATAAAATCCCATAGCCTGCCTGGCTCTGAGTTCTCCCAGTGGCTGTGGGCAGTTGGGCTCTCTGAAATCCTTTTTTTTTTTTCTTTTCCATTTACCTTCCAAACCTAAAAACTCTGCCTGCTTTTAATGACACACAGTAAAAATGAACATAGGCCTTTCCAATTGACCATGAGCGTGAAAAGGCACTATTTCCTTCTTCTCTTACACAGAATTCTTTCCCTTTTTTCCCCCCTCCAGAATCTCCAAATGGCAGAACACTTTCCAGTTATGCCCTCTTTCCATCTGAGGCTCTCAGATGGCTTTGCAAGCAGTGGTACCTTCAGCCAGGCTTTGGTGGTTGCAGGAAATATTTTTGGCCTCCTAAACGGGGGAATGGATGTCTCAAAATCTGGAGATGGAAAAACAGGCAAAGAATATTGAAGTGAGGGCCTGGATCTTTGAGCTCTCCTGGATTTCAAGTTAAATAAGAATATTCATGTTCTCTGAGTGTGGTAAATGCCTCACTGTGGGAAACCAGGAAATCCCTCTTGCTGCCTTGGATGGGCTGAGACCCTGGCAGGGGGCTCAGAGAGCTTGGAATGGAGCCAAAGACCCCTCTGCCCTTGATCTTGAGCCATGGAAACAGTGACCAACTTTATATGAGGAATTACAAACCAGGGAAAGTAGAATAAAATAAGTAGCTTATTATTGAGTAGAAAAACAGAATGTTAAGATTTTTATGATAAGGGTACAGGGGGGTCAAGATGGAGGAATCTGGGNTAAGAAATAATAAACAACCTTGAGAACGAAGGCCAGGCAGCTCTGACTCTTTCTTTGACCATCTGGCTGTGAAAAAGACTCTCGAGAAATTCCCAGGCAAGGGGAATCCTGAGAGACCTCACCACATAGGAGCAAACCCCTGAGCTTCTTGCCCATCCTGTGTCCTCTAAACCTGCAGTGTTCCCCTGTTCTAGGAATTGTTTTTCATTGCATAGACAATGCTTAAAATTGAATCAAAGTGTCTGTTCAAGAAACTTAAAAATCATCAAAAATGATCAAAAATCAGCGTTGAAAAATTTAGAATATATCAGGTGTTGTGATATAATTCAATGCCAAATGACAACAGTAAGAGGTAGATTTCGTTAGATCTTTGTTTCTTTTTGTTAGTTCAGATCTTTCCAGGCAGTTTGAAAGTTTTGGCTGCTTCATTTCAGCTTTCAGGTTATAAAAATGAGTTGCTGTTTTTTAAGTCACCTTTTTTCTTTCTTGAATTTCTTCCAAGCTAATACTTCACAATGCCACAAGATATGAGGACCTGATTGTATTCCTACAGCAGAATATTCACCAGGTACTGTATTTAATTATATATTAATTAAACAAATTATGGTCCAACTGCCAGCCTTTGTGTCTATTAGTCTCACACAATGTGTTCTGGACACTGTTTCTACCACTCTGTGGACATGTTTTGCATTTTAACAAACACAGCAACAAAGTCAGCTTTACCATAAATCACAACAATCCCTTCTGCCTTCAGTTCCATTTGCATTTCTGGAGAATTGGGCAAAAAAAATTTATACACAACAAACAACACCAAAATCCCAGACAAACAAACAAACAAAATAACACCAAACTAACACCTTTTCTTTTTCAGTTTGAAATTGGTCCCTATGGGTGCATCCTCCTGACTGTGTCTGTCATCTTGTCAAGATCCATCAACCTGTGAGTGCCTCTCCAGCCTTGTTTCATAAACTGCATAGCAAAGTGAGCTGGGAAAAGGAGGAAAAATCCATGGTGTGCTTCAGTCTCTGGCCTTTTTAATCTGTCCTGGTGTTTGCTGTGATAAATATGGGGGAGTTATGCAGATTTACTCACCCAATTTTGGCTTTTCTTGTTGTATGCACACACTTGTGTGTGTATAATTATATATATCTATGGTGGTGGTCAGTCCACCTCATCTGATATCAAATGCTCCATCTAAGCATTAGGTATCATGTCTGAGGTTGTTTTTTGTTCTCCCTACCTTGACAGTTCAAGCAAGACTTGTTTAAAGGGTTATTTCACACACTTGAGGTATCTTAGGCAGGGAGGAGTCACCTGTTTTGACTTTCCCAGTCTCTCTGTCAGTGATAAGGAAAAGCCAGAATAAAATGGGTGAGGCAGCTCATTTTTAGGTAGCTGTAAGTAATGCATGACAAATCTGCTCTCAGTTTATTGCTGTCATGAATATTCTGAGCTCTAACTCGTGGGAAGTCATCACAACCTCTTTAAAACCTCCCTGAGGCTTGCCCAGGCACAGTGGCATTTAATTGGGCTTTTACACAGACTGAAGGTGTTTCTGTGGTGCTGTGAGTGTCAGTGGGTCAGAATATAAAGGTTTCCTTCATTCAGTCAAATTTTCACTGCTGTGAAAATCCCTAGGAGCAAGGGGAAGCTGCTCCCTGCCAATTTTCAATAAACAAGTGACACAGAGAGAGCAGCTGCACTTGAAAGCAGCACGAGGCTGATTTATGGAAGCTTTTATTTCTTACAGCTCTGCATTGTCTTGACAAGAAACAGCAACTTAGTCCAAATTTGAGATCCACAATCAGTTGCTCACCTGCTGGGATCCCAGCAAGGGTTTGCAGATCGAGGTTTTTTGGTTTTATTGTAATTTCTTCCTTTCTTTTGCTTATAGTAACACTACAGCCCTTGGCTCGACTCCACTTTTGTACTCTAACACAAATTACGAAATAATTTCAGGGCACATGCCATTTATTCTCATTTTTCTGAGCTGGTTGCAACAGAGAGGTTCAGATGAGTAAAGTTACTTATGCAAATGATGATCTGTAGGTTCATAATTGCTGCTGTCTGCACTGCTTTGCTTGCTATAAAATGATAAATATTCTTTAATCATTTAAGCAAGGATATATTCTCCCTCATCACCTCCCAGCTCCTACCAGATGGATTATGACAAGGCCAATCAATCATCTGTGTTTTTGTTTGGGGGAGCTGTGTCTAAAGTGAACATGACAATTCCTTTTGGTGCCTGTTTGTATTTTAAACTATCTAAATATTTTTACAGATCTGATCCAGAATGTCAGAAGGGTTTATGAAGTGCAGTTCTATTTTGAGGAATTGCCATGATTTTCTCACAAAACTTCATCTTAAAGTAGTTTCTCCTTTAACTTGTGCTGTGTAAGACACTGCATTGGTACCCATCTTTTGTTTTGCATAAAATGGGAATTTTTCTGTTTTTAAACACAATAGAAAGTGGTTTTAGACCTTTGCACAATTTTTTTTTTAAGTACAGACTGAATTTTGTTTATGTAATCTTCAGCAATCGATTTAGCTGCTTATGTCACCTTTCTTGTCATAGAATATTAAAAATATCAAGACAAATAACTCAGTGCTGATATCCTCAAGAAATATGTACCATTCAGAGAGTGTTACCAGCATGGTAAGCAATTATTTACATAACTGGCATAGTTCTGGATGAACAGCTGAAGACAAACAAGAGTTGGTTTAGATAATGGAATTTTCAGCCAGTAATAGATCTCCCTGGGATTGTTCTGCCCCAGTTTTTGGTTGGTTGTTTTTTTTTTTTTTAACAGAAAAATCAGCAGGTTTTTACAACAGAAAACTCCATGGAAGTTTCAGTTGTCTGGATTTTTGTGTGCATATTGCACTGAAAGAAAAAGATTGTTTAATTTTAGTTGAGGAGTTGACAGCACTTAGAGTTTTCCTCTTTTGAGTGTAATTATCTATCTTAATGGTCTCTATTGCCCAGAGAGGTTGTGGATTCCCCATCCTTGGCAGTGTCCAAGGCCAGGCTGGACAGGACTTGCAGCACCCTGGGATAGTGGAAGGTGTCCCTGCACATGGCAGAGAGTTGGAACTGGATGGGCTTTAAGGTCCCTCCCACCCCAAACCATTCCAGGATTCAATAATTTATTTTATTTCTATGTAAGTATTTGCATTTAGGCCTTTAAACTCAGAAAAAGAGAAAAAAATCATGATTAATTTGACTTATTTTGGGTGTCTAAGTTAGAATGACATAAATAATTTCCTGAAGTGCTTGGTTATCTCCCCCATAAAGTGAGAAAATCTAAATAACCTACTCATAAAGAAATTTTACACTGTAAATATCAAGTCGTGAAATGAAATCTGTTTTTTAGTGGCAGGTCAATGAAAAATGGGAGATTAAATGTTAATAATGCAGAGCATTATACATGACAAAAACACTCTTACAACTGTACTCACCTAGTGATGGGCTTTAAATAGGCTGTTATAAAAAAATAAGGAGATAAATTCTGGCACCATCACTAGAAATTTAATTATCTGAACACATCAGTTCAATTTTCTGTGATAGACAGGAGATAAATCAGGTGTTGAGAGTTGAGAACAGAATAAAAACACATTAATGGCTTCATATAAATATATGATCTTCCATATTTTATCTTGAATGTAGTCCTCTCTCCCCAGGCCAGTAAAGTCACACTAATACTGGAACAAAGGGGAAGACAGAAACAAAGTTTCCCTTTAATTTGCACAGATAAAAAAAAATCTTTTTTCTTCACCAATAAAGAGGAATTACTTGGAAGTCATAGAAATTCAGGCACTCATGACAAGGTTGAATACATTATTCCTCAGAGTCCAAAATCTTGGGTGCTCTCAGGGAAGCACTCAGGCTTTGGTGTTAAAACAAGCATAATTCTATTTTTTTCCACAGCACAAACAACTTCCAGTACTGGGAGATGAGGAGGCCAAAAGTATCAAGAGATTCAAGTAAATTAAGAGCAATTAATGGAAGGTGCAACCTCCAGCATCCCTAAAACCCTTGGCCTTGATGTTGTCCCCATGTCCCCCATTTTTGTGTTCTGCCTTGATGTTTGCTGCTGCTTTTTCTGCTTTTTTGGTCCAGCTCCATAATTTTTACATTGTTACAGATCTTGCCTTGCAAATGGAAATTCCAGCTTTCAGCCAGCTCTGCTGGGCAGTTGTTCTAAGATCACTGGCAATCTGAAGCATTTTTATTTCAGGGGGATGCATGCCAGGAAATGCAGGAGTTTGTGCTGCTTTGTAGATTTTGGGTAATGAGTTTTTCATGCTCTGAGCACTAATGATCATCACTGCCTGAGCTGATAACAAATGGCCAGAGAGGAGTGAGAATTCCTGAGGAAGTTGCTGAGAACGTGTTGTTGCTTCTGGTACAGGAAGGAATTCTGGTTCCTAACAATTGTTACCTGTTTTTTTTTATTTTAATTTGTTTTTTTTTTTTAAACAACCGGCAAAAAAATGTTAAAAAAAATCCATATTATAGCAGCTCTAATCTTTCTGAGCGTGCAAGATGTGTGCTGGGATCTTCATGAGAGCTACAGGATATTTTCCATGCATGGGAGAGAGAATGAGCTCAAAAGTTGGGCTGCAATCCCTCATTGAGCCTCACCACTGAGTGCAGCAAAGTTATGAATATTTAGGAGTGGTTTTAATGCCAGCTCAAGTGATCCCCACACTCAATTCTGACTGAATTTCCAGCCTGCAGTGGGACTGCAGCACAGCTTTCCCTGGTGGGTGCTACCTCATCCTCCCCAACCCCTGGTCCCTTCCTTGCTGTTCTCACTCATGCAAAGCCATTCCTGGAGTGGGGTGGGGCTCCTTTGGATCCTCAGCTTTTTATAAATTCCAGCTCCTCACCAACCCTACTCCCACATTTTTCCTAATCACTGCAATAACTTGTCGTAGTTGAGATGGTCATAGTTGAGACAATACAAAGCCACACACTCCATTTTCAGGAGGCTTCAAACTGGTTTTATTATAGCATGCATGATTTTTATACATTCTTACAAAACTCATAAGTTTACACTTTACTTATTGATCAGAAGAGACAAAGTGCTCATTGGAACAGGCAGTTGCAGGTTTCTCTTATTTATCCTTCTTTCTTTCTTGGTTTCTATGTTAACAACCTTGGTGGAAAATTCTTTCAGGGGTAAACATGGATCCTCTTCTCAAACTTCTCTCTGGCTCACAGAAATCTCTGTAAAACCTCTTCCATAACAACTTAGTGCATAAAATCACCATTACTGGAACCCAGGAGAGCAAAGAACACGAGGAACGAGAAAATTCCTTGGGTGGAATCCCTGTGTGGAAAAAACTGTATTGCCATTTTCAGGCCACCTGGAGACAATGCACAGAGCCTGATCTGAAACACAGGCTCATTGTGCTGCTCACAAATCAAATTGTCACTGTTTGCATCACTTTTGTGACTTGGGGATATTTTATCAGTTACTGACAGCAGGTCACGTGTCACTCTCCAGTCAGGATTGGTCACTGGGTGTCTTTTCCATGTTTTCTCTGAAGTGTTGCTCTGAGAATAAGTAAAACAATGGCTTTAGCTATGGGAAAAATAAAAAAATTGACTTGATTTTGCAAGTCAGGAGGAGGCTGTGTAGTTCATTAAGGTTGGCTGCTCGTAAACCTTGGAAAATACACGTCAACATCTTCTTCCTTGTTGTGATCCCACAGCTCTATTAACTACACCTCTGTGTCCTTACTGCTCCAGAAAAGGGTGTTCAGACCTCTTTCAAAGTCAGCTGTGCTGTTCCCATTTTGGTGTTGGGGAATTTTGGTTGTTTGGAGTTGGTTGTTTTGTGTGTTTCTTTATTTATTTTATTTATTTCAAAAGTCAGTTGTTATTAAATCGAATAAATCACATTATTACTCCTTATCAGTGTAGGATTTCTTACACCCAGTAACTCTGTCCTTGATTATTACCAGTTCACCTCATTCTCTGAAATCTATTAATGAACAGTTTTTCACTTGAGGGAATCAAATGATTAAAATTATGTTGTTCTGTGAACTCACTCTTCATTCCTCTGGTGCTGTTTTACCTAAGTGGAGAAGTCAAATCTCCTTAATCTGACGTTCTGCTCCATCTTTGAAATAAAAACATGCAGAAGCACCAAATAATTTTAAATGCTGCCCATTGTTATGCCCTTTACCACAGTCAAATATATCTATTTATCACCTTGGGTTTACTTCTGTAATCATTTATCTGGTTGCAAGCAATCCTACAAGAATCTTTTTCTTCTGGCCCACTGGCAAACTATTTTTACTTTTTTCTTTTTTGTAATTTTAACAGTTCTGTCTGCCTTTACTCATCAAGAGAAGCTTTTATTCTATTTTAATTTTATTATTTTTAGTATCAGGAAATGATCATTACTACAGTAATCTGTATATTTTTTTTTCTGTATCATTTCCTATATCCTTTCTGTATCATTTACTGTAAAATAACCCCAATTCTGACATGTTACTGGACCTTAAATCTCTTTCAGTCATGCAGGACTTTGAAAAGGAAAGTGATGCTCTGCTGGCTCATGAGCTGTGGGTGGAACAAAGGGTCCCCCACCCTCAATCCACTTTCCTTTGCTGACACCTTTTCCTGTCCCAGAGCCAATCTCTAATTTGGAATTCTCCTGAAATTCACCTTCTCTCCTGATGCTGTTTTCTGTGAAATACCCATTTGTCTGGGCCAGGGGGAAAATTCCAATTCCAGCTTCTCATGAAGGTTCCCATCACCTGGGGCACTCTCAGCTCTTGATGGAAGTAGATTTTCCTGTGAGCCAGTTTTCTAGGAAAACCTTTTTAAAGTTTCCCCTCCACTTGAGAGTGCCTGGGAGAGCAGCAGAGGGGGAAGTTGTGTCTGGGAGCAGTTTGCACTCAGGGCTTGCAGTTATGTAACATAAATAGATGTCATCGTGGTTTTTTACAGCTTTTGGTGTTTGAAAAACACAGGGAAGCTGCTGGTTTTGAGGGGAAACAGCTGTCAATTATGTTACAGTGCTAAAAACAAGAAGCTGGACACAACTGGAAAAAAAAATATATATATTTGGGAATCTCAGAGCTCCCTAAGAGCCATTTGTGATTTGGCAACGTGAGGGAGGCAGGTTAGATTTACCAGGAACAGGGGGAGGAGCAAAGAGGAGAGATTTTGTGGGATCCAGACCTTGATAGGGAAGAATTGAGCCCTTTTTTGTTGGGGTGAGTGAACTTCTGTGCCTCCTGCTTGATGGGTTGCATGCAATTCCTAATTTTCAGGATCTTCCCTGCCTTTGAGGTTCTGTAGTAGGAATTGGACAGAGGCCATTGTAGCCAAAATGTTCACTGGGCAAGAGATGGCTACACTTTATTTAATCAATTAATAAATGCAGAATAATCAATGCAGCTGTTAAAAGGTAATAAAGAAGGGAGTTTGCTTGAAAGAATTTAATGTTTTTTCCTTTAAAAAAAAGGCAGGAATACAGGGATAATCAGTGACAGCCTTAGCAATATTTGTGGGAGGATGTGAGACCAATATTTGAAGCTTTGTGCTTTGAAAAGGGGATAGGCAGTGGAATGTATTGATGTGTGAAATGTCACTTTCTAATGCTTGAGAGAGAGGGGACCCAGGGACAAAAGGTGGTGGGAAAAGGGGGTTTGGAAGACAAGACACAGGAAAGGAGAGTAGGGTCTCACTCAAGAGAAATTTGTAGGATTTGGAAAATAAAATGTGTATATCAGGAAGCTATTTAATATTGTAGATAAGGAATGTGAGCCAAGTGGAAATGTGACCACAAAGGCAAAAAGGTGGAAAGGTTGAATTATGTTTGAGGGTGTTTGCTGCACTGGAGGACAAGGAACAAAGGTTAGTGGTAAAGAAAAATGAGTAAATGGGACTCAACTCAGGAAAAAAAGGGTAGAATCAAGAAGACAAAGATGTTTTTATGCTGCTTCTGTTTCTTATCTTGATAGGTAAGGGACTGGGGAACTGGGGAACAGTGCCAAAAATAATAAATGGGGGGAAACGTGGAGTTTGCCCAGGTAATTGAGACATGTGACTCTTGTCCCCCTGGTAAGGAAATTCAGGAATTTCAGCTGTGTCACCAGCTGGGTTCACAGAACAGGAGTGCAGGACTAGAGAGTGAGTGACAGCAAATTTGGTGTGGATGTGCAGCAGGAAGGTCACTTGTGGGAATAAAAACAGATTGCTCCCCCAGCACATCCAGCTCCTTGTGGAACAGAGGAGGATAAATCATAAAGCTGAGGAGCTGAAGAAAGGGAAGATTATCAGCTCATTCTCTGGGGAGTTTTCTGACTTCTTAAAATAGTGCTGAGGAATGAAAAAAGTGTGGTGAGCAACAACCTTCTCTGTCATCTGTGGTCTGAGTCCTGTGTTGGAAAATGAGGAAAAAATGTGGTTCAGATGAGGTCAGATGTGAGGAAATGAAACAACAAGTGATTTCCTTATCATATTAATACAGAAATATCAGGAAAAGATGCGAGGTTTCTGTGTAGAGTGGAGGTGGCTGATATCAGGAATAATGTAAAGAATGCTCCAAATCTAAATTAATATTCTGCCTTTCAGTAAGGAGAGCAACATGGTGCAAAGTCAGCATGGCTGATTGGAATTGATGCATAATAGCAATCAAATTTGTGGCAGGTGGAATTTAACCTTGAAAAGTGATGATGGCTACACAAAGGGAAGGAAAAAATAAACCAGGTATATTTGTATCTACACCTCATTGCTAAATTTGTTCAGCACCTTCAAACTTTATCTTGCTTTGCAGACTTTATGAATGGACCTGATCCTAAAATCTTACCTGTGTAATGCCTTATTTAAATATAGAATAACTTGACTTGCAGTTATAGGAGCAAATGGAGAATTGGAAGTTAAACTAAAAAAA
>WBNO01024091.1:0-11641 GCA_013400575.1 Peucedramus taeniatus
TGACCAGGAAAAGGCTGGAGAATACCATGGCTAACTGGCCTAAATTTCCAGAATATATCTCCTGATGTCTTTCCCTTCTTAAGATCAAAAGGAAGGTGAGATCTCATTACTAACCCAGACCTTAATCTTGAAAGGCAATGTGCATCCTGCCCCCAGTCCAGAAAGACAATATTTCTGCCTTGTATGAGATTGAATTTATAAAATTCAAGTATTTGTTGGCTTCTTCAAGAAGAAAGTATGATCTCATTCTTCCCATCCTTGAAATAATTTTCACTGAGTTTATCATGAGTGGTCTGGGTAATATTTAGCACTGATTTTAGCATATATACGCACATCTTCTTTGAGTTTTTTAAACATTATTAGATTGATAGTTCCTTAAATCAGTTCATTTTTCAGTTAAATAATTCTTATGTACAAAACGATGATTATCCTCCTAAGGTTTAATTCAGAACTGATTTTTTTTTTCATCCAAACTATTTCCATGAAGGCAGAGGACTGCTGCTCCATTACCTTCTATTTTTCCTGTATCCACTTCTGTCAAAACTTTTCAAACAAATTTATCCTTAAGTGTCCTAGGATGGTCTAGCTCTTTTGATTGAGTAGAATCCAAACAACCTGGTGAAGAACCTTGTGCCATGTTTGTGAAGAGTGTGAATGTGCTCTGAAGATCCATAATGCTAAAGAGTACCTTTTAGCTAAAGAGGAATAATTTGATGTATCTCTTTCATAGTGGAAGCACCTGCCAAATGCTTTCCTTCTTTGCTCATTCATTTCATTCATTCATTCATTCATTCATTCATTCATTCATTCATTCATTCATTCATTCATTCATTCATTCATTTTCCTCCTGTTGCTGCTTGTTGGCTTTATGCTCCTGGAATAACTGCTTTTGTTTTTGAGACAACATCATAAGGGAAGGAACCATGTGTGCTACTTGCAGGTTTTGATTTATTCTTGAATGGTTCTTCATTAAGGTCAGACCATTGCTGCAGACTTCACACTATGAGAGATTTTAACAAACCCTAACAATATTTCAGAAGATTGTATTAGGCTTGGGCTTCTGCTGTAGCAAGTCTCAAATGTGCCTTCCAAGAGGTGGAATCTCCATCTCTAAGATAAGCTTATGCATAATTTTTTCTCACTTTATTATTTTTAAATAATCACTGACATTATTTTGAAATACAGTATTTTCACTTGGAACCACCTCTAAAAGAATGCAGTGGAGCCCTTTTAGGCACACACTGTGCAGTGAAGACAATTTCAACTAAGCAGTTCTAAGAATTTACTTTATTCAGCTGTAATGAGCCCTGCAGCATTTAAGTGAAGTGATAAAGTTTTTGCCACTCTGAAAAAGTTCACAATCTAAAAGCTATGAACTAGTAATATGAGGGAATAAAATAACATTTTTTTGCTATTGTTATGAATTCCCTTAGTGTATATTATATCCTAAAGACATTTTAGAAAAGGTTTTGATGCAAGTGATGCAACATCTTGTTTAGTAGCATCACTGTCTGAGGGGATGAGATGAAAATAGCAAATGCCAAATGATCTATTTTGGTTAGAAAAATTTGTATAAGGAATGTTTAGCAACTACAATAAATAATGCTTTTACAAAGTCTGTATTAATTAATTCACCAGGTGAATCTTTTAAAAAATATTTTAAAGAATATATATAAAAAAAAACACACACAGAAAAATTGCATTCCAGCTTAGAAGTACACCAGTAAAAACTGTTTCATTTAAAAATAAGCTTTTTTCCTTTGATACAGCTGCCCTGCAGTCATAATTAAAAGCTAAAAATTCTTCCGAACAAAGTGGTTTCAAATAATGGCTGACTCAGAACTGAGGAGCAATTAGAAATGAATTTTCTGTATATAAATATAAACACTTGTTTATTTCAGTGCAAGTATTTTCTATCTGCTAATCAAATCACAGAACTCCTCCAAGAGCACTGAGTCCAGCCAGCACTGCTAAGTCCAGCACTGAACTGTATCCCTAAGAGCCATGTTTACATATCCTAAATCCCTCCAGGGATGGTGACTCCACCACTTCCCTGGGCAGCCTGTTTTACTAATTGACAACTCTTTCAGTAAAGAAATTAGCACATATTTATCTTAAGTTTATCAGGCAGTGGTCCTGTCTGACAAACGAACCTGTAACAACCCCAATTTTAGCAGGACCCTAAAGGCTCAAACACTTCCAGCTACAGCTTTGCCAGCAGGAGAGATTATCCACTGCCTTCTTACAGACATTTTTTACTCTAGGGTGGTTATTGTCCTCTCACATCTATTAGTTCAGTCACAAAAATAAACCACACTAATATAAATCATTTCAATTGTATTTTGTTCACATGTCTAAAGATATATACATGTGTTGAGTCATGAAGTTTTATTTCTGAATTAACTGCCATAATGGCTGTGTCACTGGCTACTCAAGGAGAGAAAGAAAATGGTAGATGCTAATTTGCAGTATATTGCACCCTGAAAAATAGCCAGGTTTGATCTCAAGAACACATTAAGCTATACTGTAACAGAGTGCTGTAGTAAATTGCTTATTGATTCTGAAATACTGAACAATAGGTCATCAGGTTGCTTTCTCAATGTTCTTTCTCCTATTCCCTCTTTTTTTTAAATTTATTTTTTATTTAGATAGTAGTAATAAATTTCTATAGATTGCAAAAACAGTATTAAAGAGTCTAAAGATCTTCTTAAAATGACTAATTAGAAACAACACTTTGAAAAAAATTGTTACATTGGTAAAACAATGTAAAGCAATACCAAATGCCTACAGATTTTTTTTAAAAGCTTAATTAGATGGCACTAATATAGGCATCATTAATCATTTATTCCAAACAATCATCAAAAATATTGCTGATGATTCATTAGGGGTCATTTTTTCTCAGTCATTCCAAGCACTTTTATTAGGAGAAGGATCTCAAGGAAAAATCTTCCCGCTGGCCCTTTTCCTGAACCTCAGTAATTTCCTGAAGTTTCAGAGCACAGATTTTCTTTGCAGGTAATTGCAGACAGAATGGTACAAGCCTCTGTGTCATTGTCTAGTGGAGTGCAGCCACTCCAGTTGGTTTGACTGTGCAGAGTGACAATTCCCCCAAATCTCTTTTCCCCAAGCCTAAGTGATCAGAAAGAAAAAGAAGAGTGAGAGCACTGCTCTGCTTTTCTGAGCTGGCTAATAAATCTCCTTGTGGCACAGGTCACCCAAACAGACATCTTCTGAGAGATTCCTGTCCTATTCACAGGATAAGGCTTTCATGCAAGCATTCCTGGTGTAACAGCCTTTGTTTAACAGCATCAATTTTAAAATTCCACTTATATATAGAAAGATCAGCTTGTTTTGTACAAAATATTTTTTTTCTCTTTCAGTATGTTTTTCTTTGGTTTTTATTGCTGCTTTTACTGGCTTTTTTCCTCATTTCTGAGGACACCAAAATAAGTTGATTTGATTTCTTAATTAGAAAATTTGCATGTAAGTCCCAAAAATTATCATTAAATACTTCTATCAGAAATAATATCTGAAATTATTACTGTTCCTTTTTAAATAAATCAATTTCTTTTTCTGTGTCCCCAATGTTCTAATTCTATAGGCAAACAACATTTTGTTCTTTATCTCCTAGCAGACCTTTGAAAACTATTGAATTAGGCATTTTTTAGAAAATACCAGCTCATGTTTTTGTGTGTGTGTGTTGTAACTTATTTTTTTAATACATAATATGATTTTTTTTGTCTTAAAAATAACAACTCAGGGGGGTACTTTTCTTTAAAAGTAGATAAATCCAGCCTAGAGAAGCTGTTTTATTGAAGCCTGTTACCAAAAGAGACAAACTTTTGCAAAAATGCCATAATTGGGAATTTGCTTTCTAGCTCAACATTATTCTTAATTGGTGGGAAGGAATTCTGATTAATTATGAATTTCTCTTTTAAATTCTTAGCGTCTGTAAATAAAATTACATTTATTGGATGTACATGGGCTTTTGAGAAGGTATTTTAAAAGGGTCCTTCCCTTCCTACTGCTTCTTTCACCAAATTGCTTTCATTATTCTTAATTCCTATTAGATAAAGTAAGAATTATTTGCCTTCCTGTAAGTATTGGTAGTGCTCTGTATTAAAAGTTCAGAAACATATAATTTTGTCAATATGCATTCAAGACTAGAAATGGAAAGATACTTTTTAGGCAAATGCTTCTCTACTCTGTTATTGTTTTAACTCTGCTTCCCACTCTTTAATAATTGATGCTAGTTCTAGCGTTTCTCTTCCAGAGCTGTCTCTGTAAGTTTTTACAAGCTACTTACTCCATTCATAGCTCATTTCCTGTACTCTGGTTTGCCAAGTCACTGCTTCTTATTTTAGCTCATTTCTAAAATCCACTTTTCATCTGTTTTATTCATTTAAATAGATCAACAGTATCAATTATTTTATCAGCTTCTGTGCTGTTCACAAAGTGGAACACCCTGAGACACTGCCCATTACTAAATTGTGTTTGGACTGTTCAGTGCTTATGGGCTTTTCTAGTTACAGAACTTTCACACAGGAATTCATGTATTCCACTCTACACTGACTAACCACAGTTTGATGACTGGCTGGTAGTACAGAACACTGAAGCAAATGGCTTCTAATAGTGCATTAATATTTTTGAATGTGGATTCTGTTCAACACAATTCAGGATTTTTTCCATTGAGTTTAAATCACGCCATATTTTGTGTAGAACAAGACATACAATGAACTATTTTGTATATTCAGATATTCCTTGAAGTTAAATTGCACAAGCAGAAAGGACTGAAAATTGAACAGCTTACTGCTACTCATATCTTTCTTCCATAGGTTGTCACCACTTAGCTGTTAGGCACTGAGGAACCTTCTCAGAAGTAATGTACTTTTCACTGCATGAAAATCTAAGGGACGTAATAAGAAATGGAGCACTTCTGCTGAAATTACCTTAGACCAGAAAAACTGTGAGCTTTATTCAAACATAATTGGAAAATTGTATGCCAAGAGCTGTAAGAGTATTCTTTCTGTTTTTTTCTTTTTAAGAAATTGCTACAGATTTGCTAATCTACTTATTTATTTGGTCATGTCTTAATTAGTGTATTACTTAAAAAGTAATAAAATATATATAGTCATTCCAGATTTTTTTTCAGTATGACATAAGTATTTTTTCCTGAGAATTTAAATAACTAGATATATGTTTATCCATATATGAATATGGTTATATCTCTATCTGATCACCTGATTTTAAATTGAGCAACAAATACCATTAAATTTTGCAGATATCATTTTAGACAGCAAGGCTCCTTTCTCTAGCCACTGACATTAGACAGCTGTGCTGTATGGGTGCATGCATATGTAAGAATCCATAATGAATGATGTTGTTTCTCTCCTTTTTTGTTTTTGCCTTATTTACATTGTCTGGGACTTATTGGGAAGTCTCCATTTTTTACACTTTGAAGAGTTCATTGTGGCAATTAGTCTGAAGTGATATGTTGTAAGAATCCTGAAGAAATAATCCAAAATTATTTCTTTAAAACAAAGCTTCTTTGTGTTCCACTAGGAAAGAAAAGATCTGAAGAAATCTTGAGAAACTAAAAATTAATTTCAGTTTATTCCTGACAGCAGTTTTCAGATTCCCAAGATGGCCAATATCCATGTGTGGATGGGCTATCAGAAGACAAGAGAGCAGCTTGTGGACAATTGCCAAACTATAATAATAAAAACATCCAAGATATTTTATTTAATTGCAGTCAAGATTGGAAGTGATTTGGAAAAGAAAACTAAAAAAAAAACCCAACCACCTGTCAGAGCCTTCTGTAAAAAAAATAGCAAGTGGATTTGTGTGCTTTTAGGCCTGATAAAAACCAGTATCCAGTAGAGCAATTTATTCTAGCATGGCAAGAGTGTGGTTTGTCAGGATCTCTGGGGAGTCTCTGAACTGAACAGAGTTGCCCTGACAGAACTCCCAAATCAATAACCCTTGCTCTAAAGGGACTTAGCAAATATTTTTTTAATTCGTGATAGGACCTTTGGGGCAGGTGGTTCCTCTACTGGAAGTTTGCCTTTCCTTGTTTCCTGTATGGGAGCATGGCAGCACTCAGTGGACTTCCTACTTTTTCTCCCACATTTTTTGGCTCATAAATTGATGTTCCTTTGGTTGCTCCTTTTACCACAAGTTGATATATATTGTCATACATGGTTTATACTGGTTTAGCTGAAAATTTTGAACACTAATTAGAAAAGCATTTAGGAATAGGGAATGAAAAAGACATAGGGATTTTATGTATAGCACATAAGTCACAGCTTACACGTTCAATATATATTTTTTTCTGATTGATACCAAGTAAGCAAGAGAAAAATGAGACACAGCATCCTTTTCAACAAGCTGAACCATAAAATATCTTGAGTTGGAAGGGACCCACAAGGATCATCAAAGTACAACTTGCTTGGAAATAACTGACTCAAAGCACAAGAATTAGGTCCATGAGAACTGCAGTCCCAGCACTTGTTCTTCCTGAACAGTTGCAAGTTCTGTCAGTCTCAATGTAAGAATTTGCTTCATTCAGCTCATGACAGAGCACTGCAAAGGCTCTTTGCCTGAAGTTAAAGTCAAGCACTTCTTCCTCTTCAGTAGCTGCCACAGGTCTTTCTTTAGTTCTTTCTAGTAATTATTTCAAACTTTTGAAAAATATTGTAATTTATAATCTTCCTGTATGAGATTATTGCCTAAGGATCAGAGTCAGCTTGGATTTACTTGAGTAAGTCTCGTGTGAATATAAATTAATACTCTTGTCCTCCCACACATAGTAGGACCTAAGTGATGAGTAGATAGGTAAGGAGTCATTGATAAAAGCAGAAATATAATACAAGTAAAATACAAAGCAATGCATGCCTTAAATGCCCTTATTCATGTCATTTACAGTTCCTTACTTTTCTCTGAAAATTTGATCTAGTTGTAGCTCAGTGCACAAACAGAAGAGTTTAAAGGGATGGGAAAAAGAAGAACATGGTCTAGTTTTCAATTCCTTATGCATGCACAGATATGACCAGAAATTCTGAAAGTCTTAGCTAGAAAATCAGAGAACTGGCTGATGAGAAGCTGAGATCAATAAGAACAAACAAAGATGTCAACCTTATATTAAGGTAACTAGTTTAAATGAATTATTTACATTTAAAGTACGTAGAGTTTCCTCAAGATGAGAAAGGAGTATTGTATTACTGGTGGAAGAACAATGTGGAGAGACAAGTCTAGAAGAGATGTCTATCCATGTTACAGAGCAGCAAGCACTAACCAAGTCAGAATGAAACATTTATGTAAAGACAGGAATTTTATCTTCGTAGCAGATTTTGAACAGAGTGCAGGAGATTCTAGAACTAGGAATGTAATTAATACACAATGAGTGAGAACTAAATTATGATGTTTATATGGAGAAATTGAAGCTGCAGGCAGAAGAGAAGAAATGACCACTACCAACTTAAAAGCATTTAAACCACAGGAAACTGAATATTTTTATAGTTACAAAGTCAGGAGGAAGTAATCAAACCCCACTTGTTGCAGCACTTTATTTCTTTTATCTGTTGTCCTGAATTGTCACAGGCAAGCCTTGCTATCAGCATTGCCATGCTGCAGTCTGTTTGTGTATTTGCCTGTGCATGCAATGGTTGGTTTGTAGAGAAGAGCATCTTTAAAGAGCTGTCCAAAACCTAAAAGTTTAAACTCTTGTTCGGTAAGTGGTATTTATCTTTCAGTGCTAGTCCTTCTTTATGTCCTTTGCAATGGTTAGCAAAGCATTTAAGGTGGAAAGCTTCAGTTGAAACTTTTTTATGTTTTTTGCAAAGGTTTCAAAGTTCCTTTTAAAGCCAGATTTCACATCTCCTTGTTCAAGGATCTAATTTTATTAGGATTTTTGGTTGTGAAATCCAAAGGCCTTTTCTCCAAATGCCCTTATAATTTGTCTGTGAATTAACCAGTCTTGAAAACATTGTAATTTGTCATAAATGCCTCTCCGAGAGTCCCTTCGGGGGTCCCGGCTGGCTGTGGCACATCCGACAGCAGGGGACCCTCTCCCGATCTCCAGGGGAGTCAGGAGGGGGCTCAGGCTCTCGCCTTGGCGGGTGAGGCAGGAATACGACTGCGGTGGAAGAAGGAGTGGACTTCAAATGGAGGGATCAGTCCAGGTTTATTAAGGCAGTGACCCTGAGCCCACCATGACCTCGCTTCACAGACAAAAGCCCCGCGTCCGAAAGCACCTTATAAAGGGAGGAGGGAACAAAGATAGGGAGCCAATAGGGAAACATGGGGGTATGGACATTGGGAAGATGGGTCTCTGGGGAGACCAATGGGGGTAACCTGCGGGAGGAACCCCGGTTCCTGAACCAGTCACTCGACGCCCTTAACAGAAGTTTCTAGGGGAAGGGATGGGCTGCTGAGTGACGGACAGGACACCAGGGAGGGGTTGAGGGAGGAGGCAGGGGATTGACATGAAGGAGGAGGGAGGAGGCAGCATGGGCAGAACAACTGGAATAGGGGAGAACTGGGATAAATCAAGGTACAGAATAATTATAAAAAGGCATATAAAATACAACACAACAGTAATTCATAGAAAAACTAACAAAAAAGATTTTTGCCTTTTTTTTTGTATGTTTAATATGTTAGATAAATCTCATTGTTATGACAGTGTATAATCATGTAACATTTTTCAGGCTGTTGCTGGTTAATCATTTCATGGTTTCACTATCCATGGTATCCTTTGACTCACATAGAATAGATGACTTTCAAAACATTCTTGAATAAAGAGGACAATAAAAGCAATTTCTAATCTCAGAAAGTATCTTGAAATACCATAGCTTCTTTCTTTTGCAAGTATTAGCAGGAAAACATTTTTTTCTCGTCTTTCGATAACACTGCACCTTCTCTACAGCTCTGTGATGTAGAAAACAAAATCATGTCAGCATTATGTGAACCTGACAGCAAGGTAGGCTCACACTTGCCAGGTTAAGCATTTGTTCTCAATCCCACCCAATCTATCACTACTCCAGGCATTTAGAAAGAATTTGTTTCAGAGATGTGCTCTCAGCTGCATTTGGAAATAAAACCAGTTTTGCAATGGAAAGGGCTGTTCTTAAGAAGCAAGATGCTTTCATAGGAAACAGTGTAATGGAAGAGAGGACTAGTTAGGGACCCTCAGCCAGGGATTCATTTGAGTCTGTCATCAAGTCAAAGACTTATTTTTCCTAAGAGGAAAAAATATGGTGTTTTTTAACTTATTTACACATTATATCAAAGTGGTGCAAATGCATCATAGTGTATAATATATTAGCAAATACATGATTCCTGATTCTTATGAAACTTTAAACTACACATGGAATTGTTGTCAGTTACGTTCTTATATGCACCACTTAAAAGATTTTGTTCCTTCAAAGAGACTTCTTTAATTAATACTTTTAGAACTGTAGTGAAAAAATGACAGTATATGATCGCTGCTATCCAGACCATTAATTCTTCAGCCTATCTGAAATTAGTCTCCGAATGCAACTGTAGTCAAGATGGATGAGAAGATTGAGTAGAAATTCTGCATTTTGTAGCAAATTGCACAATGGTCCTTATGGGATGGGATTGACAAGAATATATTTTTCACTTCTTGCCAGTCTGATTGCAAATCTGTCTCACTAAAATCTATCATGCTTACATGCCAGCTGGTTTTAATTACAGATTCAAAGAACCCAGAACCTTGGTGTTATTAACACCATTAGCACCACACTCTAACCAACTTAGACCATCATCTGTTGTGTGCCTAGAAGAGGCTTTCAAGATGGACCTGTACACACAGTTGTAAAAACTACAAAAGTAGCTGCATCACTCTTGAGGAAACCAGAAAAAATATTAAATAAAACACCACTCTTATTTTTTTCTTAGTAGAGTGCACTGCATCTAACTACATCAAATAATTTATAGTTAATCAGCTCTGTACAAAGGAAACGTAAATGTCAACATAATGTTACACTTGGTTTTAAGGCTAGTTGATGAATAAGAAGTTATACCAATTTCTTCTATTTCTTCTTTATAGTATTTTTAGTTAAGCATTTTATAAATGGCACAATTTTTGTTTTCTTTAAATTTTTTTTGCAAAAGTGAAAAGTAACATCTTTATTACTTTTTTCTGCCCCTCTTTTGTCTTAGTCAAAAAGGTAATTTTTTGAAAGCAGGACACAGACTATCAGTGGGAAGTGGAGCACTTTACCTTAAGACTGGCAGATTAGCAACTGAAAACTCTTCGTATGCCAGAAAGGTGTTGTGTCTTCTGTGCATCAGCCCCAAACAAAATAAGCTTTACCCAAACCACAAAAATTTGCAGAAAAATGTTAGCAATTTAGGCGTGGAATATAAAATTTACCATCAACCATCCTACAGAATTCTCTGGAAAATTTGCTGTTGACTTTGACAGCAGGCTTGGAAATTACCTATTCCTGACTGACCTAGGTCACAGCTGACTCACTGACTAGTTCAGCAGAATTGAAACACATGTGCTGGTTTAATTTCACCATTTTGTGGCAGTTCTCTCTAAATTCCTATAAGACATTTAAAAAACACATTACAGTGACTGCCTGGAGCACTGCAGGTTAATTATTTCCACTCATCTTAATTAGATAATAGTGTGAACACTATGAAGGTATACTCCTCAAATTATTCATTAAAAGTATCTCTCTCTGGTCTCTAACTTTCCTAATGAGTACGAAAATACTTCCCTCCACAAAATACTGGTGAGCTTATTAAGGGGTGTTACAACATGCTCCACACATGAAATTTGGAGGAGATGCAGATTCTTCTCCCCCCTGCAGGTGGTACCAGACAAATGGGCTGTGACCTGGGGTCCCACTGCAGCCACTGGCACTGAGCCTCTCGCTCACCCTGGAGCCTGCTGTAGGTGCTTTTCAGGACATGCACCCAGCACAGTGGCTGGGACTCCCACACACTGCAGTGAGTGGCACAGAGACCCCACTGGCTCCAGCCAGAGAGTGACACCACAGACCAGGGACACCCACACCCCTGATCTGACTCCAGCTGCTGTCCCTTTGGCAAATGTGTCTGAGTCCAGCTTTGTACATGCTCACATACGGCATTGACACAGTTTAGATAAGAAGCTAAATTTAGAGGTAATGAATATTTGAAAGATCTCTTTCTTTTTCATTAAAATTTCTTTACTTTTTCATTCAAATTATTAACTCTTCCTAAGCATTTTTGCTCTTTTTTCTTTTTTTCATTTCTCTACTGAACTCTTTCATTCCAGCTCATCTTATATCATCCATTTGATTTCTGTCACTCACTTTTGGTAGACTAATTTTTTTTGTTTGTTTTCAGTTGCTTTCTCTAGTCTTCTTACTATGATGGTTTTCCTTTTTTGCTTTCATATTTCACAGCACAGGCACTGTGCCATTGGTTTTTCGCCTCCAGGTTAGAACTGATCCTTCATTTCAGTTGAAGCATCGATTAGTTTTCCTCCACTGCAAAACTCAATGAATTGCCACTAAACCAGATAAACTCAATCTAGTAATTAGTAGAAATTCAGTGTCTTTAATAGCTTTTCTTTATGGGTCTGTGCTGCTGTATGTAACTTGCTAAATGCCTGGGGGGGGGGGGG
>WBNO01024091.1:11651-76711 GCA_013400575.1 Peucedramus taeniatus
CTGCCCCCACTGTGCCATCTCTGTTTCTAGCCCTTTAGGCTCTTCACTGACCAGGGACACCACCATAAAGGTGTCAGAAGTGTCTGCCCAGTGCTAGGACCCATTTCACTGTTGCTCAAGTTTCCACCTTCTTCACTCTTTGTATCCATAACCATCTGCAAGATCTTCACTTTCTCAGCATCGCTTGCTATTTCTGTGGCATCAAATTGCTTGTGAAGAGACAGAGAAAATGATCTCTCATCTGTCTTAAAAACCTCTTCCTAATCTGTCTTCTTTCTAGATCCCCGCAAGATAAGTAACTTTCTGTTGATGTAAGTTGTTCTGTGAGCATTTTTATCCATTACAGATAGTTAAAAACTTCTAATAAACAACAAAAGGAGGGAGAGGAAAAGGAAGGAAACTGCATAGTTCAGTGCAGCAATAAATCTGGTTAATTGTGCATTTTTTCATATGCTCACATATGAAAAAATACTCCAAGTGATATTTTTCTAAAGAAAACAAGTGATCTGGTATAAATATGTTTCTTGTCATAGGGGACCAGCTTAGTTTTACACACACTTACAGAGTGTGTGTGAAAATGTGTTAAGTGGTATTAAATTAATTAAGTCATCTTGACATACTTGTACATTTTCAAGTATTGCACAGAAGAAACGCTTTGCAATTTTCAGTGTTTATGCACCTGGAGATGTTTATAACACTTTAGATAGAGTTTACATTGAACATTTGTATAAAAACTGTTCATAGCATAAGCAGTTCTTCAGGTTGAAAAGCTGCATATATATAATGGAAAGGCATGATCTGAATGATATAGCTGTAGTTGGGAAATTTAATGAAGACTGTCAGGAGAAAAGTATGGCCATTTCTCTGCTTTATCAGTTTTATACTTTGATGCTTATCTGCTCTATTTCTGCTCTCCAGTGATACTACTTAATCCTCTCTTCTTTCATCCTTTTTCCTTTGACAATCCCACAAATGCCAAACTGTAGTTACTGGTTTTGACAAGATCACTGGTTCTTTGCCCTTCATTTTCAATCAAATCCTGTTGCCTCCAGACTTCACAATGATTCTGATCTCTAATTTATTGGTAGAGAAGTGTAACTATCAGTTCCTAATCTGCATCTGTCATTGGGAGACTGATTTATAACAGTATGTACAAGAGAATTTAAAGTGAAGGAGAACAATCTGACTTTTAAATTAGAGTTCCAAGATATTCCCTAAAATGCTGCCATCCATTTTTTAACTCAGTACCTTCATGGGTGATCTGATGTGATCTATAGGGTTTTAGTAGTCAATGAAGTTGATAGGTATATATTGCAATGAAAAACAGGAAGCTAGGGTCAGTAGAGGAAAAATCAATAAAATGCATGTGTACAGACAAATGAGATTGTCAAGAATGTTTTCCTGGCTTGAAAAAGAATGCTGATCTACCACATAGCCTACTGACAACTCACAGTTCCTCAGCAGGTGCTTCCAAGGAACTGAGGCTGAGACTTATAAATATTTATGTTGTACATAATTTCATTCTATTCCCAAGCTTACTACACAGAAGGCACATGTACTCTCATTTGTCTCTCTTCCACAAGTCCTGAACTGTGAATATGAAATCTGCACTTCATTTTGTCTTCCCTGCCTCTCCATCTGTGATGAACCATTAACAGTTTAGTGGGGCTGCCAGGCCTTAAGGCCCTGAGAGAAATTCCATCATACAACTGAAATTGAGCATAAATCATCATGTCAAGAAGCCACTTAATGCACTTCCTTTTCAGTTTTCAGAGTCTTTGTCACTTTTGTCTCAAAATTTTTATTTAGAAAAATTATCTGTCCATCCTAGATTTCATATCTTATGCTAAATCTCTTCCAAAAATATCACATCCAGAACTAATATAAAAGAGATTTTTTTCCCCATTTTTTATGGGGAGAAATAAAATCCTGTAGGGGTATAAAATCCAAATTCCAGCACTACTGGGAGCTTAGGTGTACTGTTAAGGCATTGGAGGTGGCCCGTGGATTGTAAATGCTGCTGACTAAAAAGCAGAGTTAGATTTAAACAGTGTGAGCTAACCTGGTGACTTTGCCAAATATAAGAGGGAGACTTTGAGAAGGAAAAAAAAAAAATTAACAGAAATAAAAAAACATGAAGACAAAAAAGAGTGGGGGGAAAAAAAGAGGTAGTTTACATGTGATTTTTGTCCTTCACAAACAGTCAAGGAGGAAATTGTTGGAAGAATTGTTTCTAGTTTTTGAACTAGAAACATCCTCCTAAATAGGATGATTACCAGCCCCAAAAGCTTTTAGGGACTCAGATTACTTTGCCTGCTGTGTATATTTATCACCTAAATCCCATTACAAAAAGGCAGCAACGAGGCAGGTGGGTACTTTTTTGAGCAGAGAGTATTTGATGAAAGCAGGAAAGGTGAGCATGGCAGCAACAGCAAGGTCTATCTTGTGCACTTAGTGGGTGTTTAGGATAGACATTCTGATTTATCTGCCACTGCAGCAAGAAGTGGCCTACCTGCCCTTGCTTTCATGCTGACTACAAAGAATTTTCAAAGACACCAATCACACTTAGAAAGGGAGATATTTTGCCTCTGAAAACTTTCTAGATGGTCTTTTCTGGGGTAGTCTGACCTGTCTCTGTAACAACAGGGCAGTATGTAATATGTACTGTCTTTCTAAAGCTGGGATCATACATCTGAAAAAAGTAAATACACTGAGTTAAGATTGTCTAGGTGTAGATGTATATGTTTAGAAATATACAGTCATTTATTAATCACTTATAAATTTTAGCCTATAGAATTTATATATTTCAATATTTTTTCATAACCAGCAGTGTTAGCACTGTGATAAAGAAGTGACTAGGTCACACACATCACAGTGACCTGGATGCTTTTGGTCAAGTACCATTTTTAAAAGCAGCCGTTTGGAAAAAAAATTGCACTGGCCATATGTACATGTTGTACTCTTGATATTAAACCTCAATTAATAAGTTACAGTTCTCTAGTGTATCTCTGCACTAGAGGATCTCTGCACAGGAGGTTTGCACCATTGGTGAATTTAACAGCTGCAATTACAGATAGAAATCATGCTAAATAGCAGGCACTCCCACAGGATGTTGTGTGCCCCATGTCAGTGCATGGTAGCAGTACAGGGCTACCAGGATGTGAGAAATGTGAGCTGTGCTCCAGTTACAGAACTGTTTGTGAAACGCAAGCGCCTCTGGGGACAATTGCCCACAATTCCACGTGGTGTCATACAGAGATGAGTTCTAGGGCACTCCCACAGTGAATTCTAGGGAAAAATGTGTCTCACAGTTTAATTTTCATTGCAGGGAAACAGATTATTAAATCCACGAGCAAGCAGCACCAGTGAACTAACCTTAATTTGAAGAACCTTCACATCTAGCCCAGAGGAGTTTGTGCCTTACTGGGTTAGGGATAGGAGCTGTGACATTTCTAGTCAACATACTACTAGGAAAAAAAAATCTGGAAAATTCAGTTTCTCCTGGATATCTGTTTTCAGGCTAAGAATTACTATTATTCTTTTCTAGAAGTTTGAAGGAAATAGCATCAGTCCATCATTATCAGTGTGTTGATGCTTCATAGCTCTTCTTTTCATGACCAGCCACTTTAAGGATTGGTAATAAGAGTTTCCTACTGTGTAAATAATTTTAATCTATTAATTAGCTTCTTAATGGTCATATTAGAGGTTAAGATTTTTCCTTAACCTGTTTCAGACTGGGCAAATAGGTACAGAATTCACAGGAATTATTAAAATATTTCAACTTCATTATCAGTTTTAGTGTTTTGACACAGCATAGGCCCAGTGTGCAGCATGTTTTCTCTGTAATAAGTATTTTTTTAATTTTAGCTCATGAAAAATCACATTGAAAGTTGCAGTACTGATCAGGAGATCATAACAACAGTAGCTGCAAAATAAACTAACTGCAGCCACTGGGAATGAAAAGCTTCCATGCTGTTTTCTCATACTGTGAGAAGATAAACCAATCCTCACCTCTGCCCTGACCATTGTGTCAAAATTTTAAATGAGCTGCCAGAAGTGAGTACAGAGCTATACTGTTCTCCTCAGTTACTTACTCCTCTGATATTACTTGCTCCTATATATATTATTTTGGTTTTGACCTTAATCATATTACTCTAAAGCCCATATGGCTTGCATTGAATTCCATGAGCTTTTTGTGTGTTAAAAGTAGCAAAATTGTCTTTTTACTCAAGGCTTTTAGCTTCAAACCATTTAGAAATCCCTTTATGTTTTTTAAAACATATTATACATCATCAGTAATTACATAGGTGTGGACTTATGTAATTAGATGTGTGTAGTAAATTTTGCAAATCTTTACTCAGATAAGACAGCTGTAGATATTTTTGCATCATGTCTATGCTAGAAGAATTCCTAATAAAAAAATCTTTCAGATAAAAATATTTCTTTCATGCTCAGATAGATACAGTACAGGCATAGTGTGATACTGCAGACACTGCCAGCTGAGACAGCAAGCTGCCCGTTTAAAAGCTTGGGTTTGGTGCTCAAACTAAAAATAGGAAGTTTGAGAGCCCATCAGATCCCAGACTGTATTTTATTTTATGCATTTATCTGCGCTATGTTTCTGAGTTGAGCTGATGGTTAGGTGCTAGAGGATAAAAGTGTATTCATCCTATTATTTGTATTAAAAGGTTCAGACATTTCCTGAGATAGTCATCTGGGTCCACCTGACCTTGTGCTGAGACTGGATTGTTTTGTGTATTCACCAGGGCTGCTGCTCTCTCAGAGGCAGAATTTGTCTGCTGAAAGTTGGTTGATTTTTTTGGGCTGTGGCTGAGTCATCTCTATTTTTTCTCATTTCTTTTTCATTTCTTCCAATGTTTTACTCATATACAAACTGATATATTTTTCCTTTTATTTACAAAGTTTAATATCCTTAAAGCTTCTTGCTTGCTGTTCCCAAATACAAGCACATACTTAAAATGGCTTGGGAACAGTTCTACGTCATGTCTCTAAAAGCAGGATTCAGTGCCATTGCAGCAGAGGGGATAACTAAAGATTATCCTGGTGCCTGTGCCCTTAGCACAGGACCTGTCAGTTGTGTCTTTCATCTCTTGCCCCATCTGTTTTGCACTCTGGCTGTTGTGGCAAGAGCCATCATGGGGCAGTGTTTGTGTTTCCATGCATGCAGTCCAGATGAGAAGTGCAGGAGTTGCATAGTGTCCCAGCCAAGCTCTGCCTTTCTCAGGAACATAAATCAGGTACTGAGCTGTTTTACAGGTGTTAAGTCTGCCATTTGCAGCAAATATCCACCCAGGCAATGCTTGCTCATATCACCCATTTTTTATAAGATTGTTGGTTCGACCTCACAGGAAGATACTCCAACATTTCCATCACAGTAAATAAGGGTGATGCTGTTCACCTGCTTTATAGCACATGAACATTGGCTACTCAGCCAAATTAGTCTTTAAAATGAGACTATAAATAGCATTTATATTTTATACATGTAGAGTGCCAAGTATTAAAGGGAGACTGACTACACATCATGGTTGGTATTTTACTACTCAGAAAAGGCAAAAGTACCAGATTGGTTATCACAATTGCCGAATTCATTATATGGGAAAGCTCAGCCATGGAATTAGAAGTCTGCCAGAAAGGACAACAAAAGATATATTTGAGATTTCATTTTGGTTTGGTTTTGTTTTCCATCTTAAAATTCAAAATGAAATAGACTTAAAAGTCTTTAAAATATTTTAACATTAAAAATTTTAAACACCTTCTTTTACCTTCTGTTATTTCAAATTAATAATCTGACACTTCTCTTTTAGATAATTTAAGGTGGGTTATAAGAATATTACAAGATATGCACACAAACAAACAAATCCCCTGTATTTGAAAGATACTGGAAAGATAGATTGACAAAACAGTTTTGTTGTCCTGTTCAAAAATTCTGGTTGCCCTTTGGGATTCATGATGGCTGCAATCTGTTTGGCCTTTTCCCATCAGGATTCTGCTCTAATGATGAACTCTGCAGCATGTACAGAAATTGTTCTCAAGCCTATGTTAACAGTCCTGATAATATATTTTTTAGGTTTCCTCTACGCTCAGAACAGTACCAAACGCAGCATTAAAGAGCGACTTATGAAGCTCTTGCCCTGCTCGGCTGCCAAAACGACATCTCCTGTTACTCAAAGCAAGTTTTATTTTTCGTTTTTTTCATTTGATTTTTTTTTTTTAGGTTTGCATGCATCAAAAGTTATACTTTCATTAACTGCTCATTTGAGAGGCGAGATATCTGCTGAAGTAATCACATGGTTTATCGAGGTTTAAAATCTAGTGATGCACAGATTTGTCTATGCAGAGTAGGATGGCAAGATAGCAGTGCCACAGTCTGCCACACAAGAGCTTGGCAATTACAGCAGAGGGGATGACCAAAGATTATCACTTGGCACTTATGATCTGCAAGTTAGTTGACAAGTGATTCCCTGGTTAAATTTCATACCTGCTCTCCATGTATTTGAAAAGTGGTAACTTTTTTGCGTTTTTATGCACGTGTCAGTGTGTGCTTGCTATCCAATACACAGCAGGTACAATCATAACTGGTCTGGGAGGAAAGGAAAGGCCCTGCAGGTTTTGAAGACAGAACTTCAAACTATTTAGGGAACAGGACTTAAAGTTGGTGTCTGAGAGAAAAATAACTATGAGATTGAAAAGAAAGTATGTGAATGTGGATATAGAGGAAAAGCAGACTGATATTATACTGAATGTCTTGATAAAATCTCTCCAGAGTAGGTAACAGATAAATATAGAGGGGCAGCAGGAGTGAGAGAGAGAGAGATCAATACATAGATACATATACATTCCTAGATAGAGATTAATTATAGTAATAACACTATAATGTCTTCCTATATATGTAGCAGATTTTAAAATATCTCTCTGGATCCAATTAAATCTAGATTAATTTGACTGCATTCTAGGCACTAATATGAGCACCTAAAACCAGAAGTTGAATGTGTTTCCTGTATACTCTTCTGATAAAGCATATGAATCAATCTCAGGTAAAAAAGGCCTGCAAGAGCAGTTTTCCATGTCTAGTGAATCCAGGACAGCCAAAGACAACTTCACTAGAAATACAGGCCCCTACTAAATGTCAAGACTTCACAGGTATAGATCTAGGGTTTCTTTATGCTAGCCCCCTTCACTGTCTTTCATATGCTCCTCTGTAGAGAAAACTCTGGTGCTTGCTTTTCTTTGAAGTATTTGAGATGAAAAGGGCTAAATTTCTGGATGTACACAGATTTATTTTTTTCATGATGTCTTCAGCCGATGTGTTTTAATTGAAAATAAGGGAGCTTAAAAACTGCTGTTACTGTTGTGGCACTTGTTAATAACTCTTTCTGGATAAGTTACTTTCAGCTGCATGACCTGAGCAGTATAGCCCTAAACAGTAAAAGGAATCAGAGAATCACAGGTTTGCTGGAGCTGGAAGAGAGACCTTTAAAATCTTCTAGTCCAGTCCTCCTGCACAAGACCGGTTGCTCAAAGTCCCATCCATCCTGAACATTTCCAGGGATGGGGAATGGAATAGATAAGGAAATAGAACAGAATGAATAGCAAGTTTGATCTGTTTGTTTGAAGTTGCTGGGAGAGTGGCATATCCTTGTTCCTTGCACATTTCTGTGTAAACTCTTCATCTGCACAGGTAACCAAATATATTTAGAGTCAGTCTCAGAAACCCTGACCATGTAAAACTTATATTTTCCTTACTGAAAGTAGTCTATAAACCAGAAGAGAAGTTGAACTAAAATGAGTATTAAATACTTCCTATTTGAGAATCAAGTGGTAAAAAAGGTGCATTCAACAACTTTCTCTGCAATCTCCTCAGTAATGAAGTCCTACATTAAGAATCTTATATGAAGTGAAAATCTTGAATAAGACTATCATTGTAGATATACACTGTTATTAATTCTGTTTTGACATCATGTGCTATTTCATTTCTGTTAGCATGAAAGAAGCAATATTATAGTGTCCTAGGAATAAAAACAGCACTATATGCAATAACAATCACATGATGGGAATTCCTTAGAACTTATCAGGGAAATATATTTTAAACAAATAATTTATTGAAATTTACAAAGCCTGAATTTGCACTTCTGCACATCTATCAATATGTGCTTACAAAGGTTATCTAAAAATGTAAAATCTTGTTTCAGCATTTGTATTGAACATATTTCAGCATTCCTATTGAAAACATGTAACAAACACTTCTTTGTGTGCTCTAGTCTAGTAAGTCTAAATTTAAAAACATCATTCCCTAGATATGTGCATGTGCTAGTACACCAGGATAGGACTACATTCAATGGTTTTGAAAAAGAAAAACATGCTAAATAGTTATTAAATAGTTAAGTGAGGCTATAATATGGAGTTTGTGCGGAGAAATGCACAATTTTTACAGATATGAATTATTTAAAGAGTACATTTGCTTTTTGCAGTGTTTTACTATCTTGTTCTTTAATGAATAATGAAAGGTTCAAAGCATATCTCCTATGGCATTTGCATTAAAAAATGTCTTTAGTATTTAGCTATAAGAAATCTACTAATTAATGAAATCAATAAGAATATTTTGTTTAGTACCTTAATGAGGGATTATGAATTTGTTTCTGGTTTTCATTTGACATGAAATTTCATTTCTTTGAAAAAAAGTACTACTAAGTTATCTAGGCTGAATAAACCAAAGAACTGAAATAACTAATGCCATAGAAATCATTATTGTTTAGAAATTGATAAAAAATAAAGGTAGTAAAAATAGATTTTCACACACTTCTCTGCATATTTTAAAGTAAAGTTTTTTCTTTTCCAGCCTGGTAGCTAGAACTGTGAAAAAAAAATTAAAAACCTGCAAATAACTGTTGCTAAACTTTTCATTAACATTAGCCTATTGCAGTCTTCTACATTCTCATTGAATCATTTAAACACAATAAAAATTTTTACTGCTAAGGATATACCAAATATTGTGCTCAGCACATTGTCTGGCCTTTATGTGTAGCCTCACATTCATTATGTGTATTCATTTAGCTTCCAGAAAAGCTTGTAGATATCTCTCTAGGTAGCCAGATGTCTTACAAATGGGCGCTTAGAGAACTCATTTCAAGTTAAGTCTTTTTCTGTCTAAAACCAAAGCCCATTTAAATCCCATGTAGCCATTCAAATTTAAAATATAAGTGAGCTTTCAACAATATTTATTCTCAGATTGATTTTTTTGCCAATTTACTCTAAGTACCTAGTGTTGAATTGTGGTTAACAAAAAAAACAAAATCATCTGGATCACACTGAGATCATCCTCCTGACATAAGTGCTAACAGCAACATATCTTTCTACCTTTCACAGGCCTCAATTTTATGAAGATTTTTCTAAATAGTTTATATATTATGAAATATCTCTTTAAAGGTTGTTTACTTTTTGTTCAGCTGAACTGTATCTTCTGATGCCAAATTTCTCCCAAGCAGCTGAAAGCTATTATTTCTGCATTATAGCAGAAAAAAAATATATGAAACTGTAGGCATAATGCTACTTTAACTGAGTATTCTAATGCTATGTGTTTATGAATATTGAATCAAATAAAACTTTATTCTAAGAATAAATAGTCCCAGATTCTAATGAAATAAAATATATATCTTCAGAATTGTAGAAGTGACAATTAGGCATTTGTATTGTTATATTTCTGTAGTTTGTATAACTCTTAAATCAAAATAAGGCAGTAATTTCATTAAATTAATGGAGTACTGGAGTACTACATAAGTATAAGTTACATTTAATGCTGGCATTACTTAGAAATGGACACACACGTGTATTTTTGATCACAAGTGACTGGCACTCTACTGTAAGTTCCTTTAGCTGTTTCATTGAACTTTCACATTTAAAACTCTACCTAAGAAAAAATGCATTGCTAATTTTTATTGTTTTAGGGCTACACTCTACTGTAAACCTTGAATGTGTATATCCACATTCTCACCTAAAGAAGAGGTCACTAAAACTATCATGTTCCCCACTTAGGTTGCTCACCCTCAAAAATATTTCTCCTAAAGGATCAGTTGTATGATATTCTAAGTAAGATCTGCTGCTGGATGTGCAACATCAATTTCACATGCTTTTCAGAGGACAACTTCACAATAAAAATCCAAGCCTGATACAGTCAATTCACATCCATTATCTAACTGAAAGAGAATTTTCAGTTTTCTGGAGTCACTAAAGTTTTATAAAATTGTTTCCTTTGGTCACAGAGTTGTATAAACAGAAGAGTCATACTGAATGTATCATGCATGCTCTTGCAGGATGTTGGCCTTCCAGTTTATTGCTATTACTACTCATGAGATAATTTGCAGGCTACTGGATCATCACTGCTGTTCACTATTCTTTGCAGCCACAGAAGCAGATGATAGACACCCTTTTCCTATGAGTTCAAAATGGACTCATCCTTTGCCGTTAAAGCTGCAAAAACAAGTCTTTAGGAGAATGTCTTTTCTTCATTTCTTTCTTCCTTTCTTTCCCTTTCCCTTTCCCTTTCCCTTTCCCTTTCCCTTTCCCTTTCCCTTTCCCTCCCCACCCTCTTCCCTCTTTCCTTTTTTCTTCTCTGTCTTCTCTTTGTCTTCTCTTTTTTCTCTTTTTCTTCTCTTCTTCTTCTTTGTCTTTTTGAAAGGGTTAAGTATTTTCACTTCCTATATTTCTTGTTGAGCTTTCCTTCTCTGTCTCTTGTATTCTGCAGACACTGTAGAAGATGAAATGGAAATGGCCACAGTACGACATAGACCTGAAGCTCTTGAACTGCTGGAAGCACAGAGTAAATTCACAAAGAAGGAACTTCAGATCTTATATAGAGGTTTCAAGAATGTAAGAACTTGCTTTTTGAATTTGCAATCTGTTTATGGGATGTGCCACTGCAGTCTCAGCTGTGTAAGAGTTACTAGCAGTGGAGCTCGTGAGATTCAGTAGCTAAATACTGCATATCTGATCAGATGAGGAAACAATCACTCTGAAACAACTGGTCTAAAGTCATTAAACTATTTAATGAACTATTTAGAAGAAGCAGACAAAAGGGAAAGCATGAAGGAGAGAATACTTATAACTTAGTCTAATAGGACTTAGTTGAAAGACAAATTGAAAGCTGTGTTGAGGTTGTTTGTCAAAGGATGCAATGATGGAAGAGTCCTGAAAAATTTGGTCAATAAGGAGAAAGATTTTGATTTTTTTATTCACAGAAGTTGTCACAAGAATTGATTTGAACTGCACTAGATGACTTTTTTATTTGGTGTACAGCTGTAGATAACTTCATCAGTTCTCACTAGTTCTACAAATCTATAAACTTCTTAGATCCCTTTACTAAGAATAATTGTGTTGTTCTTGGGGTTTTTTCTGAAAATGTGTGATGTAGTGGCAGGTCTAATGTTTTAGTTGGAAGGGATCCCAGCTGAGGACCCCAGTACATGGGTGTAGTCTGTCTCATGTTCCAGTGTGTACAGCTGCCCTGTAGTGCTGGGCTTGGCTTTGACTTGTGAGGCATGCATGGCTAGTGCAGCAAAGAAATAAGACTCAAAAAGATGTTAGTAAGTAGTACTGAACTCTGTTTTCTTAAAAAATATACTTTTTCTCTATTTATTTTACTATCCTTTATCTGACTAAAAAAATATGTGGAATATTGAATGCAGTTAACATTGGATAGAAAATGTTAAAGAAATATTATATTCAAATTAATAATAGCAAATTTTTAATCATCAATGTTTAATGTTAATCTATAATTTCAGCTGTAAGTATTGCAGCTGTGCAGATGCTATGTCTCCTGCTAAACTGAAGCTAAAGATGAATTTAATTGCATTTATCACCTTGTGCTTTAGTTTTTCTTTCACCCTTCTTGGGTGAAAAGGGACAATCTCTTGCTCAGGGTATTTACTACTCAGATGAGTTAATAAAAAATAAAATGAAGCTCCATTATGGAATCAGAGATGATATCTTCAATAGCTTGTACAAGAAGTGTGAATCTTGCAGAGTTCTTAACTCTCCTGCATTCTGTAAAGAAAGCAAGACATGCAAAGGGATGTTTTAAACACATATTTTTATCAAAAGCTTACAATGCAAGCAAGACAGAGTCACTTAATGTGTCCTGTCTGTATCATTCTCAGTTCTAGAAAGTATATAATGTTGGCATGTTAGTGATTAACAGTGATTGCTCTTAAAAGCTTTTCATTTCCTCAGGGTTCCAGAGAACATTCCCCTGCTAATGACAATATTCTCCAGGCATTGCAAATCATGATCTAATGTCCCTAATTATCTAAGGCAAAAAGGTACAAAGTATACTGGATAAAATAATTCTTCTGTCTGTTTCTCCAAGAATTATTATTTTTAGAGTTTCAGAAACCAAGAACCTTGATATTTCTTTGCATAAAATGAAGTATGGAGAAAGAGAATAGGTTATGAGGAAGTATTTTAATTGATACCTTTTTTTAGCATTTTCTGAAAAGAGGAATTCCAGCTCTTCATATTCTTTTCTGTTCCAAGATGTAAGTTCTACTTACATCAAAGGAATTTTGATGGTAAGACATGGTAATACATTTTTATCCATATGTTTCATTTCCTTATCAGTACATGATAATTCAAGACATGCATGTATAACATATTTTTGACTAGATAGAGTTAATGGGCATGGTTTTGTGTATAATATCATTGCAAAATTATCAATTATGATCTAAAATGCTGTAAAGCATGCCCAGGGTTAGTGACTTATAAAGATAAATCAGTTTAAAGTAGTATGCAAAGGCCCAAGCATTAGATTTCAGAAATGGATTTCAGAAACTTTTTGTTGAGTTGGAGTTTGTTTTATTTCTCAAATTAACACTTCCTACTGCAATATATGGTGCTAGATCACAGTTCTCTAATCACTTCAGAGAAGTGGTAGGACAAGTCTACCTCAGTTGGATGAGCATCTTGTTTGTGCTGATTAGTTCACCTTTCCTGTCACATATCTACCTTTTATAGAGTATATCTTGCGTGGCTTTGGTGGGCACTGATCCACAATGGCATTGCAATGTCTCCCATGCTCTGTGCTTGGACCATCTCCCCCTTTCTCCATCATCCTCTTCTGCCTGCCACAGGCCACCTGCCTTCTCACACTGTGATCCAGCTTAGTGCTATCCTGCCAATATTTCAAGGCTCACATAAGCCTGTGTTCTTCATGCATCTGCTTCGTGTACCAACATCTCCTGGGTGCCACCCAGCTGGACACTGACTTTGCTTTGTTGGGCTTGAGCCAGCAAATATGTCTGTCAGTGCAGAAAAGGCAGGTCTACTTTAGGTAAGGCATTTCCAGCAGGTCGAGGGGGCCCTAGGAGGCCACACTAGCCCTTCACTCAGCGCTGGTGAGGCCACATCTGAAGTGCTGTTGTCTGTTCTGGGCTCTCCAGTAAAACAAAAGTATGGACATACTGGAGAGAGTCCAGCAAAGGGTCACAAACATGTCTAAGGACTGGAGCAACTCTCCTATGGGGAAAGGCTGGGAAAGCTGAGACTGATCAGTCTGGAGAAGAGAAAGTTCATCAGGGATCTTACCAGGATATATAAATATCTGAAGGGAGGGTGTAAAGGTGGGGACAGGCTCTTTTCAGTAGTGCCCAGTGCCAGGACCAGAGGCAGTAGACACAAAGTGAAACACAGGATGTTTCCTCTGTACATCAGGAAACACTTTTTCACTGTGAGGTTGACTGAGCACCAGCCTAGATTGCCCACTGGGTTTGTGTCATATTCCTGCTTGAAGATACGCAAAAGTTACTTCTCTGGACATGGTCCTGGGGATCCTTCCCCAGTGGGCCTACATATGCAGGAGTGTGCAGCCAGATATCTCCAGAGATCTTTTCCAATCCCAGCCATTTTCTGAGTCTGTGATATTCTGTTTAATCATTCCATTGAGAAGGAAACTACTGAAAAGATTTAATGAAAGGCACAGGCACACATATTTAACATGATGCCATTAAAATCATGTGCAGATGGCACCTCTGTACTTTATGCTTTTCACCTGGTATTTGCCTGTCTTACTATCTCTTCAATAATTTAAGTCTATAAAGCAAGATAAATTAAAGCACGAACTTAAATTACTGTAGTTCTGCTGATGTTGTGGTCCTGTTAGATTAAATTAGCAGCATCCTACAGCACATTAGTACTAATTGAAAAGCTTTTGTCTATAGAATCTCACTCCAGCCTGCTTATTTCCCTGAATCCTTTTGAGTTTTAGGATGTCTCTTCTGAGATAGGGATGAACAGAACTTTTCACAACTTACCTACAGTTATTTGTTATTTCTGACCTCAAATTGCTTACACATAGTTCTGACTGACTTCAGATGAGAAAGCAGTAAAATACACCTGCATTTCTGTAGTGTTGATGATTACAGAGTTCGATTTATGATCATCAATTTAATTTTCCACTGAACACAAATTAGATGCAAAATCCAGGCAGAAGGAGCACAGGGTCTCACAGAGCAGTTGTGTGTATATAAACACCTGAAAGCTTTAGAAAGTCTCAGATCACATGGTAGTAGAGCTGATGCTCTGAGTAAGCAAGAGGTAAAGTATAATTGCAGGGAATGCTCAAAGATGATTGAAATGCCTTTGGAACATTGGCTGTTTTGGTAGAACTCAAAGTCAACATTTAAAATGAAAGGGGATATACACTAAAGAAAACATAAGGAGGTGGGATGACCTTCAAATGATCTAATAACTTTTATATGGAAAATTATCAAGGGAGAACTTATGTCTGTATTAGGTAACTTAGCCATTTTTAAGCTTCTACACTATCCTTGAGAAATGAGCTTAATATGAGGCCTAAGCCCTTCTCAGCCTGAAAAGGTTGTCCCCAGCACTCTGGCTTTACAATATTCCTGTGCTGTTGTTGATGAATTGCTGCTCAGCTGCCATCACAGTGGGACATTTCCAATTTGTATTTGGCTTCCTGTCATCCCATTTCTTGTAAATTGAAATTCTGATTGCTGCAGTCATTAACCTTTCAAACCAACGGCTCTGTGGCAGTCCTAGTACAAGTGGTTCTTCACAATAACTTGTACAGACTATCAAGCATGGACTCAACATGTGGCCTTTCTTTCTCTTTTGTCCATTGATAGATCTCTCCCAGTTTTAAAAACGTCCATTTAAAAAATACCTAGATAATCCTTTTGCTGCACAAAAGATGCTCCTGTACCAAATGTAAATGCTAATAATCTTTTCATTTGGTTGATTATTCTTGTAAAAATTTTTGTAGATCTCTGTGTTGTGAAACTCCTAGACTTTTCCAGAAAACTGGAAGGATTTTTCATGAACCTTAATTTTACCTGGCCGTATGTCAGAGAAAATGTAAATTGAAGTCATAAATGCATAAAAATGTCTGTGGACACATACTGGAGTTTTAAATAGCTGCTCCACGCTTTTGACATTTATTGGGAATTTCTAAGACACTTTTCTTCCCTTTTGCAAATGAAACAGAATGATAGTAAGAAAATAAATCTGAAAATGTTACAGCTCAAAGATTGGTTCCCTCATCACACTACCCATCTATGTGCATAACTTGAAATATGATCATTTATTCAGAGATTTTTCTATTTCAGTTATGATTTGATGGAAGCATTGTATTACTGTATGTTGCATTTGTGAGTCTCACAGAAGGTTTAATGGAAGCTAGTTTCCATGGAAGCTAGAGGTGATAAAGCTTATTTATTGATTCTCTAAAGCATTTGAGTTTTGTGCTTGATCATTTTCCCATTTAATTAGAGTTAAAAAACAAAAGAAAAATTATAAATTTTGTCAAAGTAATTGAGATTTAGAAGAGCAGAATTGAGTTGGTACACGGAATACAAATAATTTCCACTGTATAAATAATTTTTCTGCTCCTACAATTTTTTGCTTAACAATGAAGATGAAAGTTGGGTATATAATGTGCATTTTGCAGGATATGCACTAACTTGTGCAAAGGCTGAAACACCTCAATGTAATTTTGAGTACCGAAGTTAGAGTTTTCAGAATTATTTAACTTTTCTTAAATATTTGCATGCATGATATTCTAGGAACTCTATATACATTTGTTTTTTACACTGCAGTTGAAACCTACTTGGTAAGAAAGATGGTATGAGAAATGTATCTCAGAGTACTACATAGACACCTTTCACCTTTATGGCTGTGCTATTTGCACAGCCTCTGACCTATGGCTAATAGAAATGTACAGTTCTGTATTTCACTTCTGTCTTTCAAAGGTAGTTTCTAAGATAATCAATGTCTTGGTTAGAAATTATTTAGTACAAATCGAAATCTTGTACTGACAAAGGACATAGACATTTGACTATTAAAGAGATGAAAAAATGAGCATTGCAAAGAGTTAAAATACCACTTTGATGATCCAAAACAGAGATTTTGAACCTCCATCCATTTTCCTTGCTTTCTTACTTAACATTTTCCACCTGTTTTAAAGCGTGACAAGGGACAATGACAACATAATCCTCTTAGTTTATATTTCTGGAACATTGTATATTATGAAACAGAGGCTTTCATGCTACAAAAAGTAATATTTTAGCTTGGATCAGCTTTCTCTGAACTGGCCGTGTCACCTATCTCACAGAGGCAGTAGGATGTCTTCAGTTTGTTGTGATCACATTCAGTTCTACACTGAACCTGTATTTTTGTATTGCAATGAGTAAATGCATATTCAAGATTAATACAGTCAGAACAGAAAGGGAAAACCCCAAACTGAACATGAGTGGAAATGGCACTGACATCAGTCCTCCAAAGCTTGTTCTTGTAGGTGAAGTAGCTTAGAGCTTAAATATGCTTTTCAACCTCCCATGTGGAGCCCTAGGACATCAACGAAGATTTTTCATTTGACCAGCAGTCGGTGCAGTTGCTTTTCCTCAAGATTTGATGACTGACTGTTCAAGTCTTAGGTCTTCACAGCATGCAGTTTTAGCGAGATCTTTCCATATTTTCGACCCAGCAGAAGAGAGCCCAGAAGAAAAATATAGATCAGTTAAAGGTTTCTACCTGGTTTCCTTGACTAACATGAATCAATACTAAAACCATTTAAGCTATATCCCTCTGTGACTCTGAATATCAAACAGTGGATGCTCTACTGGGCATCACTGCATGAGACATTCCCATTGTGCTGAAAGCTTTTGCAGAGGTGCTGACCCCTCTGCACAAAGCCGTGTTTGAACACCAGTGTTGTAGACATGCAGAGGTTGTACATACAAAGAAGTACCAACAACTTGTCTTTTCAGATAGACATAGTGATGACAGCTGAACAGGTTGTGCCTCAAGCAAATAAACCTGCTGAACTTTGAGCATAGAAATGCCAATAAAATGGAAAAAAAGTAAATGGAAGTTCTAAATCTTACAAGAAAATCAGATAGTAGTAATTCAAACTGAAAATTAGCACTTCCCTATGTTAGAAACAAGTTGTTTGTCTTAATAAACTAAACAATAGACAACAGCATAATGCAGCTCAATCAAGTAAACCTGGAAGCTAGATACTGTGTGTGCTGTCAATAGACAGATTTCTGTAAATCTTTTTCTCTCTAAGGCTTCAGTAGGCATGTATAATGCACATAGCTCAAATCTCCCTTTTTTAAAGTTGAGTTCTTGTTTTCCAGTTGTGCCTCAGATCAATTGTTTTCTCAGCTTTAGATGACTGAATAATAACTTTAAAATAACCAGCCTTTGCCAAGAAAGAATTTTGTTATTATTCATTCATATGGCATTCATCTGTTAGGGATGAATTAGAGGAAACTCTTCCATATTTCAAACAAGGCTATGTGAAAGTCTTTTAACAATCTAAGCAATAAATAATTCTTACATTCATCATATATTTCCTTTGAATGTTAGTAAAGAGACTTGAAACATTTAAAAAAGTTTTCAAGTAAAATAATTTGGAAGTACAGTTTGGCAGACCTAGAGTATAGTTCTCAGTCATCACAAATTTAAAGATCTTAGTGTTTTCAGCAGAGATATTTGTTTCAATTAGTCTCACAGTTACTGGCAGAGATTGAAACCTTCTTTCTTGAAGTTAATGATGACCTCAGTCCCTACACTTCTATTCATCTCATGGCTTGCACGAGACACTTCATGTCGTGCTCACTAGGGAAAAACTGTCATCTAGCTTACCAAAGATTGTCTTCATAAGAGTGGCTGCTTGCTCATGAATTATCTCTGAAAAAGGTAGGTGCCAAATCTCTAACTAAGAAACGTACAAAAAGACTGCAATTTAAATACCTAGTAGTAATAGTAGTCCAGAGCACCAAATGCCTCTAAAGCTCTTCTTTGTTAAAAAAAAAAAAAAAAAGATAAAAAAAAAAGAAAAAAAAAAAGTCCACATTAGATTTTAGTGGAATTTTATTGTTCTGTGTGCTTGTGAGCCCCTCCTATTTGGAATTGGCAATACCCTGTCCTGTGCTCTGGTGTGCTCTCCCTGGGGCTCACAAGTGCCAGGCTGACACTTGAAGCACAGTGCAGACCTTCTGCTTTACCAGCCAGATGCTCAGTGTAACTCATCTGCTGGAAGAGCTGTTTTCTACCACAGGAGCTTTTATGTGCATCAGTTTGGAACATAAATGTTTATGTACTAGAAAACGAGCAGCCAAATGTCGTCTTTGGCTACAGCTCACTGCTGTTACTTTTTTTGCAGCATCTGGGCTAAGCACTACAGAGCCTGTATTTATTTGAGTTATGTGCAGTGGTTGGATTTTGGTTTCTGGGTAATCACTAACATCAGAGAAGTAACGTTTGGTGCAATGCAGCTCTGATGATGTTGTAATTTAATAATTTAGTAAGGAGACACCTCTTACTCTCCTTTCTCTGTCCATCCCCTTTTCTTCATGAGGTGCAATGCATATTAACTGTAACTGCTATAAACATTTTTCTTTATAACACACAGCTTAAAATAAAATTTTTCTGTGAGAAGATTTATTAGTTGAGACATCAGCATTCAAAAACCCCTCTACCTGGCTTTCTTGCCACCAATTTCTTTACTTTCAAAGAATTTGTGTACAAAATGTTATAATTCTTTATTAAATCTTGTTTAAGTTGTCTCTCTGTTCCACTCCAGTTCAGATGCAGCATGTGGACACACGTATTTTCAGGTGGGGATCCTAAGCCTGCAAAATGAGGGGAGGGGGAATAAATATATCTTCTGGTGAAACTTCTTGATGGTGCAGTTCAACCTTTTGGGTCTGATGGACTTGATAGATAAATCTTATTTGTGCTGGACTTAGGGATCTGCTATGGATCCCAGGAATTTCCAAATGACTTTGGATGTTTATATTTTTTCTACTTTAAATTTCTGATCAATGTGAATAAAATTAGCAACATACAGATTTTGTCAGAAATAAGTGAAACAGACAAAAGTCCTTTATTTCAACAGAATTAACTTCTGTTTGCAAATGTCTTTAGATCAACATCTGTGCTAAAAATAAACACTGGTAAATATTCAAATAAAATAGCAAATCACAAGTGACAAAGCCTTAAGGTCAAGTCTTTCAGTGTCAGGGAAGTTTATTACAAGTCTTGGGTCAACCTGCATTTACGTTTGAGTGAAAGTGTCTGACAGAGCCCATATTCTTTACATCAGCTGCACATTTGTGCAGTTGCACTTCAGTTATGTGAATGATTCTCATATTAGCTTTCAAGTAATGGAATTTATTCAACCCAATGAATTCCATTGTGAAATATTCTTAAAAGATCTTAGATACGGTGAGTGTCAGAGAAGAAATAGGAGCCAATAACTCAGAAGACAGCATGATTCAGTAAACACAGCATGAAACTAGAAGTCTAAAGACTCCAACATTTTGGCTCTCTGTCTGGCTTATTAACTGCCACACACCTTTAAAAGCCTTAACTATCACACTAAAAAGCCTTCTGGGTTGCCTGAGACCATTAAACCAGTGCTTCAGGGCCTGCGTGGGCTCCACATTGACAGCTGCCTAATTTAATGTCTCTGGTCTGACAGCCAAAACCTTTCAGAGGGTCCCTGGCTATCGGAGAGATTGCTTCTCAGCCATTGATCAAAGCCTCCTCAAACACGTCTTGGGAACAAAGTGGGGAGTACCAGTGGGGGGGCTGGTGGCTGTGGGAAACTGAACTTTCCCAGGAGCTGGAGATAGCAAAGTTCATCCCTAGAGGAGAGAAAAATGAGCACTGAATTCCTTGGTGTTAAGAGCGAAATGTGTGGGCAGTGTATTTGAGGGAGATCCTTTACCCCTCAATGGCCAGGCTCCATTATCTGTCAAGTAGAAATCACAGTAAACTCATGCCTGAAAAAACACTGATCTAGGAAGCATTCTACGTGCACTTTATGTATTTCTAACAATTATTTGCTCACTCCATTTATGCATCTCTGACACTGTGATCAGCTTCACAGTGGCCTTACAAAAAAGAAGTGCCAAGAACAACTTTTCAAAGTGAGCTCTCAATGGCTGAATATAGCAGTATTTGACATACTATCTACAAGCAATTACAAATATCAGAACAACAACAAGATTATGATTTTTCTAGTGATTTAAAATGTCAGCATTAAACACAGTATTTAGATGCACAGGCTACCAAGTCAACAGTCCACTGAAAAAGAAGTGTTCTACCTCCCTGTAATGGAGCATAAGTTATAACAGCCTTAATTTCTTATTTTGTTCTCAAAATTGGTGGTTATAGAACAAAGACAAATTTAATGTGCCATAAACTTAGCAGACCATGCAATAAGGTTTTATGTCCTGCAATTTCAGCCTCAATGTATCTCCATAAGGAATGATACAACTACGAGAAACCAAATCTAATTTTCAAGCCTAAACTGATTGACAGATGACTTTTTTAGATGTATCTGGTTTTCTAGTTATCTCTTTTTTTTCTCCTTGTTACCTGTTTTAACTGAGAAATCTCTTCTCCTTTTTTATTTTTCTATCTGTTCATGTTTTCATGAAAATATGCCAGCAAATATCAATCACTATTTATATAGATTTATTTAAGTATTCAGTTCCAATTATTTGACTTATGCTATAAATTTTAGATATGCTGCCACAAGCAATGTATCAAGTATCCACATATGAGGAAAGGAAAGCTCCAGAACAGTCTAAATTCTTCATATAGCTTATTTAGATATTTTGCAGTGCTAAAAGAATTATCAATTCATATTCAAATTCCATTCTAATGCTTTTCTCATGCCTTTGAATTATAGGAATAATATCTCCTTTATAAACAGTAATGGTCCATCCTCCCTTGTCTTATGGAACTGCTCACCCCTCCTTCTCAGAAGGATTTAGATGAATGGCCACAAAGCCCATTCTGGTCCTTCCATGATCACCATGAGCAATACAGCTCTTGTGGTCAAGTGTGTCTTCTCCTTATCAAGGACCTGCACTCTGGGGAAACCTTTGGGCAACAGAATAAAAGTGTCAGTGTGCTGTGCTGGTGGACTGGGTGAGCACAGAAGTGACAGTGAGGTTTTGGTACATGGGGAAGGGATCCTGTCTCAGACACTGAGTGCCAGTGTCCCTCTAGGATGAGGCATGTTGCCCTCACTGTGTGGACAGGGAAGAGGCCTTTCTTCCCACAGACCACATCTCTCTCTTTCACTCACAGCAGCCTCATTTTACATCATTGCTTCAATTGTGTCTGATTTTCCCCACTGTACTTGGTGAATCAGCTCTAACTTATGCTAATGTCAGGCTTAGTTTTATAAATATTTATGCAGGTAAGCACATTTGTTCTTCTGTTTGCACTGCTGGGTCCCTTCTCCTGAGACAAAGTGTTGTTAGTAGTGGAGAAAGCAAAAACCTTTGTTAAAGGGTAAATGTATTACCATATAAAATATAAATAATGAGCACAGTGTTTGATTTTCAGTGTCTAAACCAGTCCCCATTGAATTTTATGTTCTTTGCCATTTCTGCAAGCTGTCAGGAGGCTGTAGGTGCTGAAATTCCTTGGTATTTTCATTGTATTTAGCACTAACCAAATATTGACCTGTCTGCCTTTACCATTGCACATCTTCGAAAGAAACAAAGAACAACCCCTCTGAAAAATACTGGAATAGCATGACTCAGGACACACTTTCAGCCTGACTATCTTTCATTCAGTCATGTGTCTCAGGAATGCAAAACTTAGTGTTCTTACTTCATTGCTAAAATGAAAATTTGGTTTGATGTCAGTACTTAGTATCAAGATTCAGTTGATTGACAAGTATTTAAAAGAGGATAAAGAATATTTTTTTTACCCTGACATGCTGCTTTTCCTTCATGAATACCTTGAGCTATATTCAGGCTTTTCCATTTTCAGATACAGCTATATAAAGATGGCACAAGTCCACTAACATTTAGCAGAAGCTTGTTAGTACAGTTTCTTCCTCAGTGAATCTTCCACTCCTCAAGGATACAAGGAGCTTCTAGGATAAACAAAAGCACCCTCATGTAGGAAAAACAAAATAAATGCCTCCATGGTTTTAAAGAATGGACTTGACCTACCTTAAAATATTGCTTTTAGGGACTGGTAATATTCTCTCTCCATTCTGCTCAAGGGAATCACTTGCGTGGGTGTAATGGAGTGCACCCAAGGGACCAGCACTTGCTAATATGGAGCTATTCCTTCTCCTCTCATGTAGGATTTCAGCTGATTTGAAAGGACTTGATGAAAGGACCCACTTGGGAATGTGTGAAAGGCAAGTCACTGAAGCAGTGCTCACCTAAATACAACTTTTCCCAAGAGGGTGAGCACCTTGTGTTTGCCAAAGTGTTTACAACAAGCTGCACTGCTGAAGTATGGGTTCTGCTGCATTTAGTTTAATTATATTTCCTGCTTATTTGTCAAGTCAGGATTGTAAAATGCCAAGTAAGGGCAGAAATACTAAGCACCACTCAGATGCCTGGGACTCATCCATGAAGTTTGGTGTATCGAGCTTTCGGATGAGCTTTTGAGTTCAAGTCTTTAGCCATGTTGTTTACTGTTGTTTTACTGCCAGTGCTAATAATAAGAAACTAAAAATTTCACTAGTTAGTGGGCATTGCTAAACAAAGAATGGCTTTGATTAAAAGCATTTGCTGGCACCTCGCCTGCTGAGTTGTGGAAGCAGCCAAAGTGTTGATTGTTATTTACTGTGTGAAGCCACACATGCTGGATATGAGCCAGTTCCTTTATTTCTGCTTGTTTTCCTCTGAAACTGCCGTAGCAAGTAGGAAGTGGAAAGAAGCTTTTGTTCGTTAAAGTATCCTCCAGTGGGAAGCTTAAAATGTGGTACATCTTTGCTGTGCCACAGGGAAACATTATTGTATCTCTTCTACAGGTGGCTAAGTAGAAGCAAATTTTGTGTTTTACCTGATAAGACAAAGCTTGAAAAGAGTTTTTACATGTATTTCACCAATGGGTGTCAATGGAGATGCTGTCAAATCAAAACTGTCACAACATTCCTAGAAATGTAGACTTGCCACTGAGCTATAAAATGAGTTTACAGCACCTGTGACAGAAATGAAAATGCAACAACCTGAGGTGTTCCCTCTGTGAGTCTTTAGCTGAAGTAATCCTACTGTACTTAAAGAGGAAAGATCAAAAGGGAAGTTGTCCCTTTAGACTCAGTAATTACTGCTCTCTGTTTGGGTCTGCCTTCTTTCTTTTGAGTCTTATAAAATAGCTTAAGCTTTACACTGGTAACCAAATAGGCAAATTCATTGGAAGATTTAAGAGTAGGGACAAAAGACTTAGTAAGGTAACTGTCCCTAACCTTCCCTCACCATTTCCCTAACCATTACTCTGTTTGTCTTTCATCCCATACAGCTTCTATAAAGACTGGAGAAAATATTTCTTTCCCACCATGACTATTAGCTCTCTAGGCTCACAACTATATTCAAGGATGTAAGACTAGAGTAAGTTTTTTTTTGTGTTCTGATCTATAAGGATTGACTCTGCAATAAATGAAAACAAGAGCAAACTCTCTTAGGGACATATTTGGGTCCTCTTGAAGTTAATAAATCTGATCCAAGATATAATTTTGATTGCATATATTTCATCATTCATCTCTTTTTTTGTTACAACATCTTTCTATATGATGGCATGGAAGTTATTTCTAAAAATGCAAACCAAATATTTTTTTCAATAATGAAGAGGTGCTGTGAAAATGATTTTTATAGCCCACTCCTGAGAAAACTAGCATGAGAAATCAAATTAAAAAAAAAAAAGAAAAGCAAGAACTAATTCAATTTCAATAGACAGGAGGTTAAATTAATTGCTGTCCCTTTCCTGATAACACAAAATATAGAAGTGAGAATTGATGTTAAAAACACCAGTGGTTTTCAATATAATTAAGTTGAACATAGGTTATTTATTAGAGAAAATGAGTGAAAATCCATCAAGCTAGAAATAGATCATTATAAATCTATTCATATGTAAAACATATTGTTATACCTAGTCGGGACAATATTCCACAGATGAAAAGCACATTAATTCTGCCCTTAAATTTTTCATAAAAACTAATTTCCAGTAGTGTAATGAATAAAAATTTAGAGCCTTCACATCACCTTTTATTTTGAGTTTTTACAATTCTTGGTCTGTGAGTATCTTCATGTGTCCTACACATGTTAATATTCTGCGATTCAACTCTCCTATGAAGTAGGAAAGGTTTTTAGCCAGTACTTTTGACTGGACACCTGATGCACGTGTTCAAAATTTTCTTTTACCCATCCCTTTCACGGCAGTCTCTGCTCTTCTTGTCTCTGCATGTTTCTTGGTAATGAACTGCAGCTCCTTCAGCAGCCTTTCAGAAGAAAGGCAGGTAAGGTCTGGACTTGTTCCATTATAGCATAGGCCTGGGCAGACCCCAAAATGATATGTGTAAAGATAGAATAAAACAAATTGTCATCCTTTGTAAGTAGTTTGAGACACTGTCCTGCCAATCATCCTCCCAGTGCTTTGACAAACTGGCTTTTACAGCAGGCAAACAGCAAAGCTCAAGGAGAACACAGAGTTGGGTGAATAATGTAAGTGCCTGATCAAAAGAGCCAAGCAGGTATCTCTTCTGTAGTCACTGCAATTATCTCATACGTGCACTGGTTTCCTAAAACCTTCCTCAAAGCTCCCATTTGATGTGCTGGCATGCTGAATGATAAATCTATAAAAGGAAACGAAATGTTTCTGTCATTCAGGTAGTTTCAAAAAGAGATGTTTGAATGCAGGAGCCCAAATACTGACAATGCAGCACTCCAGAAGGCAGCAGTTCAAAGAAGCTGATCAGAGAAATTACTGTCTAGAACAGAATACAAAGACATGGGGGTTTTCCTTTTAGTTCACAGTCAAAGCAACCCCTTTAAATTTTACCAAAACCTAATGGACAATATTTTGCTTGTATTTCCACCTTTGTAAATTTGTTGCTCTCCTGGGGAAACGTATGTCAGGAAAACAGCAGCTCTCTTCTTCCCATATAATCTTCAGTTATTTATTCTTCTAGAAGTATTTAAAGAAAAGGAGAAGAAAAAAGAAAAGGAACATAAATATGGTGGTCTATGATTTCTTAAAATATGTATTAATGAGAAAAATTCTTTTGAACTGTCTGACTATTCACAGATTTTTTCCAGTCTTAATTTCTAGTGCTTTGTTTAGCCACATTTCAAATATTTCAAGAGAGAGATTTTTCTCTGAATTAGGTTTCTGAGACTGCTTCACAGGCTAGTGCATGGCATCTCTTTTAAGCATATCTTTTGAGATATTTTTTATACTATACTTGTTTTCTTTTTAACAACTTCAAAACCGTCTCTCCCCCAGACACTTCATTTTGTTTGCATCATCTACTTTGAAGTCCTGCTAGAGTAAGTTCACTTTTATCAGCTGCTGCAGGATTTTTACCCTGCTCTTGGTGTTTCTTCTATGTTGGCCAGTAGTGTGATCAGAACTCCAGAAATGCCACTCAGCCCCTTTTCACAAAGATAATATTTGATATGTTTTCTGTGTTTTTTTATGAAATAATCCAGTACCAAAGTGAACGCTGTATTCTAAGAGTACTTTCAGGACAGAAAATTAATCACACTTGCTCTCACTTCAAAATAAATAGGCGATGAAATCTATTCCTGATGAATATAGTGTGGACAAGTTTATTTATATATACTACCAGGAAATTAGTTGCAAAATTACAAATTTATTTGGTTTTTAATTTACAATAAATTAAAAATGTATTTATTCTTGGCATGCAGCTCTAAGGTTGGTCAAAATTTCAGTTTAGCCCTTGGTATTTGGTAAATATATCTTTAATTCTAAATGTATTCCCAAGTAAAATGGCTACAATACTCATGAATGAATGTATTGAATTATAGAAACTTATTAAATCAAATAAATGAAATAATTACATTTCTTAGAGGGAACTATCTGGTCACATTCAACAGCATGAACGAGAAGGAGGCTGAAGGCATATTCCTAGAAGGCACATGCACATAGAACATATAAGTACATGCAAAAAGAGAAGATATTTAAATCAATGGACATGAACATGTATCTAAAATGAAGCAGTATGAAAACTGAAACAGCAGCTGCAGCATGGGATGGGAAATTTGTCATGCAAAATTCTATAACTGAAAGCTATTCAAAGTCGCCAAAACTCCGGCTTTATCCATCATTCAAAATTGTTATGCAGACAAAATTCTGAGCTTTGAGTTTGTTTCTCCTTCACTCTCTTTTCTACATTTCACTGTTTCTCTGGTTTTGTGTCTTCTTGGTTTGCCTCTTGTCTGAGAAGGATGTTGATTAGGTAGTAAAGAAGAATCACCTACTGCAGTATTTTTAAAAATAGTGAAGGAGAGTTGTCTTAGACAGTATGAGGTTAAATAATTTACCGGGTTTGGAGTGTTTCATAAGACCATGTGCTGGAGGTGTAATTTCCCAGCGGCAAAATTGCATTGATGAGAGATCATCAAAAGGCAGAATCATATTTATTATTCTCTGTTTGTCAGTTTATATTATTTTCTCTTTAAAAGAGAAAGAACTGGATTCAGTTCAAGTTGAACATTCCCTCCTTTTTATTCTCCAGAAGCAAAATCTAATACATTAATGCAATTTTAAAAATTTGTCAAACGGAAATTTGCTGTAACAAAATAAATTATATTCAGATCAAGGAAAGGAAGAATATAGGAAATTGTTTAAATAAGCCTCACATTTTTCTTTTAAACTATTTAATTATTTCCCTCTCTTTTATAAGAGTTTAATGAAAGGTTAGATAGATTTTTTTAATTATAGTTGGGACAGTGGAAGAAGTCACCAATAGCTTGACATAAAACCTTGGGGCGTACTTAACAATTACAATATTTAATCTCTTTGCCTGAACTGCACAAATCTCCTGATAAACACAATAAAGGCAGATTTATGAGTCAAGAAAAGTACATCATGTTGGCCACATATATTTTTAGAATGAAATTATTCAAGATCAGAAGTGTTCCCTGTCATGTAGAGTCTCAAAGGAAAGATGCGGGCTAAAGAAAGAAAAGTTTGAGCTGATATTTCTGGTAAATGTAATTGGCTGGCATCTCAGATTTTTAATGAATGTCCTTAAGACACCATTTCTACAGACCTTCAAGGATGGAAAAGGTAAAATGTTACTGGCAATGCTGTGGCAAAGAACAGAGGAAACTACAGAGGGACAAGCTAGAGAAACTCAAAATGTCACTCCTGGCTCTGCTAATATATAATTCTCTGAAGTATAGAATTCTCTGAACCTGATAGTAGGTTGCCTTTTCAAGCAATGATTCTTTCAAACAGTGTGGTGAAACCAGAGCTTATTAAGCAACAGAAAAAAAAGGACTGCTTTTAAAAGAGGTATGTAGATCATGTATTTCTCTAATAACAAAGGCTGCCAGCTTACTTTGAACGAAAAATAATAAATTGTATAGATTTTTTGCAGAATATCCTTAATTCTCCTCTAACATCACAACATTTAAATGCAGTCAGGAAATGGGACTCTCAGTCTTCAGAGCTTCAGACTAAGGACTCACAGAGTTGGAGTTGTTGGCATTTCCTGTAAAAAAGGGGAGTGCATTCTTTGCAAAATAATTATAGTTTGAATGTCTTTGTCAGCCAAGGAAAAGGCAAAAATAATTGGTTTACATGTTAATACGCCATGGAGTTAGATGAACTTAAGTGTGCATTTTGTCATCCATTATTTATTAAACTTCTCAAGAAAAAAATAGGCAACATCTGACCTGTACAAATTCAAAAATACAGGTTTTCTCTCTAATTCCTTCAAAATGTGTCTAGCTCTTTTTTTTCTTGTCTGAAAAAAAATTACCTGTGGAACAGAAAGAAGCCACTGCTTCTTTTTCTAAATTTCGAAATGCTGCATTGTTTTTTCAGACTCGCACCCATCTCAGGGTAAAGGCTGTTTATTCTTCCTCCTGCAAGTCTGGGAATGACATAGATCATAGGCCATTATATGCTTGGAAGAGGAGGTTGTAAAATACTTTTGTTGCATTTTCTACATTGAATAGCTATAATATTATTTCAATGAGTATCTGAAGAATTCACTGATGTTTTATTCATTGTGCTTTGAATCCAAGTAAAAATACTGTTCTTTTGCATGCTCTTATACAACTTCAGAAGGATTCCCAAAGACAAGCAGCATAGTAGAATCACAACATCATAGAATCATCAAGTTTGCAAAGATGTCTGAGGTCATCGAGTCCAACCATTAACCCAGTACTGCCAAATCCACAACTAAACCACATCCCCAAGTGCCACACCTACAAGCTTTTAAATATCTTCAGGGATGATGATTCAAGCACTTCCCTGTGCAGCCTGTTCCAATGCTTGATAACCCTTACAGTGAAGACATTTTCCCTTATATCCAATCTGAACCTCCCCTGGGGCAACTTGAGGACATTTCCTCTTGTCCTATTGCTTGTTACTTGTATACCTTGCTGGAAACCACAGAGACAGTGGTCTATCTGACTAGAGTCTTTTTGGATAGCTGGTGAGAGAGAGAGGTGTTTTAGAACGCCCTCATACCCAAAGATGTGACGGTCAGGGAGATGCCTCCTCAGTTATGGACTTCTCCTTACCTAATGAAGGGTGGAGGCTCATTTCCCTGTTCCTCCCATTCCCCAAAGGCTTTGGTTCCAAAGGCAGTGTGGCGCAGCAGTCAGTATTTATTTCATCTTATGGAGACCTGAGCTCTAGCTCTGCCTGCATCAGTGACAGCCTCTGTGCCCAGGGACAAATAATTTTGTATGCGCGTCTCTGACACAGATGTTTGTTTCTGTTTTTTGGTTAAACAGAATTATTTTTTACTATATGTTTGCATGTGCTTAGTTATGATGAAAAGCTGATTTAGCTAAGGATAATTGACATAAAAGCATAATAATCCTAGACCTAAAGATCTGACATGCATTTCTCAGACCATGTTTTTGTCTCTCAATTAGAAATTTCACTATTTGTTTCTTAACAGAAGGTGCCAGAACTATTAATAGCTCAGTTTTGATTATTTGATCTAATTGGAATACTATTTTTTCTCACAGGAAAAGTTGTTATTACACTGGTAAAAGATGTTACGCTACTCTTGATCTCCATTTCCAGCTATTAAGTTTCCTGAGTTTAGGAGTAGAAGCACATATGTTTGAATCCTCAGTCCAAACAGCATGATAATAGTCAAAAATAAATGTATGAACCTTAAAACTTAATTTGCATTTTATTTTCTTCCTTTGTTTCTAAAAGTCCTTTTCTTTTAAAGGGCATACCTGGCTTTTTACCCCCTTTTTGCATTAAAGAAGGAATTAAGGCATAAAAGGAATTAAGTACATTGCCCAAAGTCTTCTGCTCAGTCTGGCAGAGTTAGGACTAGAAATCAGTTTTTTGGTCTTGGAGATTTATGCTTGACTTAGTAAATAATTACAGTATTCCTTCTGCTTTTCCTACCTCTTTGCATAAGTCATTGGTTTAACCATCTTTATTCTTCTCCTTCATTTTCTTCCTTTCATTTTCTTAGCAGTCACTCTATTCAGAAACTTCCTACATATTCTGTGCTACATGTTTCAGTTTATGAAAAAGATGTAAAGAGGCAGAAGGATCTGCAAGGTTTGAATAAGATCTTCAGTGGCACGGTCTTTTGAATTCATTGGATAGAACTCTTCCAGTAGGATATGACTGCATGTTCTATCACTGTGTTTACATTCCTGCTGGGTTTCCATACCATGCAAATGCTGATTGCAGCTGAGGGAGTGACTGCTCACGGCCCGTGGGTGACACAAGAGCTCCACTCATGGCAGCACTGTGGTTGCTGCCCACGTGTGTCACTCAGGTCTCAAATGAACCCATGGCATAGAAGGAATTTTTGTCTCATGGGAATTCTTTAGGAAGATACTTCAGAGTGATAATGTGCATTAATATTTGGTTGAAAGTGCAAAGCCACACATTTGAATGTGTCAGTCACACACATGTTGTGGAGGGTCTCCTGAACACATGAGCTGAGTGGATCAGATTGGATGGTATTCATTTCTTGTCGTTTACTTTTTTCCAGGAATGCCCCAGTGGTGTTGTCAATGAAGAAACCTTCAAAGAGATTTACTCTCAGTTCTTTCCACAGGGAGGTAAGTACTTGGCAGATGTAATTAGTACTGCAGTATGTCTGCTAGTTCCTAAGTCTGACAAAAGAGCCTCTTGTTCAAATTAACAAGATTGCTGCCTCAAGCTCTGTCTGAACTCACGGGGTACTTCCTTGATAGTTGGATACATTTTTAAGTCTGTATTTCTGAATGAAATGCAATGGTGTCTGCATGAAGTCAGTCTTCTGTTATGAAGTTACTACCTGTGTTTGGATACCATTAAAAAACAAGCTTCTCTGAGTAGCTTAATTTTCTTTAAGCCTTCTAAAAATCCTTGCCCATTCTCTTTTACTCAAAAAGACCCTTTCACAGTAGAAGGAACTTTAGGTGGTACTGCAGGTACCCTCTCATATCAATAGCAGACCCCCCCCCCCCACCTTTGATTCTATAGGATTTCTCTTCTTAAATGCTAACCTTGATTTCAACTAATTGGCTTCTAGGAGTTTTGTTATTTTTTATTTCCATTATCTTTTAGTGCAATGTAGGTAACACAAAAATGTGTAGTTTGTTTTTTTTTCCTTGAACTTCAGATTTCTTTCAATTTTTTTCCCCCTCTCTTTTCTTCCTCTTGCATTTGATATTCAGTTACCCCTCTTCATATTCTCCTACAACCATTCAATCCCACTTCTTCAGCTTCTCCTAGAGCTCTTGAGATTTTTGTATTTCTCTGGGACTGTTCAGAACTCCTTCATTTTTTTATTTAAAACCCCATATTAATTGGTAGGAACAAAATATCTCCCCATTAGTTTTATTTTTATTAAAGACCTAGAAGGCAAAGAGCAACATTCAGTGCAGATTACCATCTCTGAAATCATTAAGAAGTAGGCACACTCAATAGAAATGAACAAAAGGCTAGAAGGGTTGCCCTGCCTACTGATTGTTTCTCTATGTAAGCTTTTAGACCAAGCTAACAACTACAGTTTGAAATATTATATTTTGTAGTTACCCTTGGGTAGTGAAAACAGTTCTCTCTATGTGATTTACCACACCTTTACTACAGTTAATAAAAAAAAAAAAGATCATATTTCCTATTGTTATACCCACAATTTTTTATGGACAGAGAGAAAGCACACCTGTTCTAAAAGTGAAGTCAAAAGATATTGTGAGAATAAACGTAATCTTAAAAGACTAATCTTTATTAGTCCAGATCTAGTTGTTACAGAGAAAAAAAACTATTCATGTAGTTAAAATGGATATATACAGAATGTCTAATTTCTACCCTTATTCCTGGTATTAATGCTGATCCTCCTGCTCCTCTGGCATTTAGGGCAGTGGCATCCTTTGGAGGAGGAGGTGAGAACTGCAGTGGGTTGTCTCGTTAAGAAGGCAGACTGAGTTCTTAAATCGTTAAAGGTCTTGTCAAAATAATGTGTCCAGCTGATTTTATGTATGTCCCAGTATTAAAGAGGAAAAAAGACACTTGAAAGTTTTCCCCAAATTAAAACATGTAGGTCTGTGCCCCAGTTGTCTGTGTGATGAAAAACCAGGTACCACACGATGTACCATTATGACAATTCATGTATTCAATACATAATTCATATCTGAACAAACAAAATTATGTCGATATGATTTTAAGCTTCAGGGCAACCAAAGAAATTTTTCAATGTCATCCAGCAAGTCACTTCCTCAAGCAACTTCCAAGACTGTCCAGGACAAGGTACAGGAGAATTACAAATAAGACAAGGTGTCACAAGAGTAACAAAGGAAAAGAAATGACACTGGATTACAGCAAAAGCTATGTATTTTAAAAGGCAAAAGTAGCTTTGTAAAAAGCTTTCCATGCAAGAAAGGGCACTTCAGTAACTTTTTTTAAGATTCACTGCCATACAAGTGAATGAATATACCCCTACATTTTTGCAGTAGATCATCTGAAATGAATGTTGGGATTTTTCTTCAGTCAAGCATGTCATGGGTAAGAATCCACACACTGAATAATTATTACACTCCTTCATCACTTCTGAACAAACTAGATCATGCTTGTAGTTTGATGTCATTCTCTTCCATGTGTAATGATTACCATTTTTTCCTCTGATGTTTAAAATGCTTTGATGGTGTTTTTCAAGGGAATTCTGATTTAAGAGCTGTTCCTATCTCAACCTGTTAAAATAGCAAATTAGCCTACTAATTATGATACCAGATCCTTGGAAAGATATTGTATTTAATTTAAAAAAGTTAAGATTTGTCTAAAATGAATAATGTTCAAGATTTAGGGGGAAAGATGGAAATTAGACTAAGTAGTTCTAATTAAAAGATTAGAGTACCTCATCCTGCTGTGGTTTTGAACACAGAGTTTCACACCAGAATTGCTTGAGCAAAGAACTCTGAACAAGGCTTTTGATTTTTTTTTTCAGAGGGGTTACCAGAAAAAAAATGTTTCAACTAGGGACTTTTTTTCATATACCATCATTCAAAAAAAAGTAGTATATTGTATCATGTATGGGCAACAAAATTAAAATCCCTTTGTATTTTCTGTACATCTACAGACAATAACCAGGAATATTTCAGATGTTTTTAGGAAATGGGCGCCAAGAGAATAGGAAGGTGTTTAAAATTCCTTTTACAGTAATTATACCTCCATAACATGTTTTCTCCCTGAAGATGATTTACATAGTATATTCTGTTGCACAACAGAAGTCTCAGTAGATTATAGAAAATATGACTATTAAAATGCTAAATATAACCTGTAGTCAACAAATTTACATTTTTCAGCTAAAGTGTGAATGTGTCTGCCAAGCTGTGCTTAAGCAATTACAGTGGTACTGGATACATGGAAGAATGAATGACTCTCTCAAGTAGTGGTGGTGGGGATTTAATTCTCTGAAAACGTGTTAACAGATGGGTTTTAGAGACTGCAGTTTTTTCTTGTTATGATTATTTCACATCATACAAAATAAACATATTGAAGTAAGACTAGACAATTTTCTTACAAATATCAGGTTTGAATCTGTGAAGCACAAAGCCTTGATTTTTGGTATATTTGGCACCTTGGAGTCAAGGTGGCATTTCAGCTGAGTGTCCCAAGACTATTGCTCAGTTCAATACAAAAAATTATTTTGGGCTGTGAAAAATAAAGGTTTGGAGGATTGATATAAAAGGTAAAATGGTTTAGTGCCAAGAAATCAGAAAGCGGCATTTCAGCATTGATCAGGTTTTTCCATGAGAGGGAAAAGTTTGTTCTGCAAAGGGGACCCTGATTCCATAACACTTTGCCCTTTATTAATAATTTGTGAGGTTAATGTTAATTAGCCTAAAATTACTGTAAACATATGAGGTAGAAAGGGAAAAGTGAGTATTAAGAGTAAACAAACCCTCATCCTTCATTAATTTGCACGATTTTGAGGGAAGGAAAAACACTGAGGACAGCTGACTTCCCTTAACCCCATCAGCTTCTACCTCCCATCCAGAGGGCTGTCTCTGGATAAGTGCTCTCCTCACAATATATTACTCCTGGAGCCCGTTGTGCCTTTTAGAAGGCTTTCGGTGGAAATAGAAGGATGGATCTTTTCAAAAGTTACAGTCTTGACAGATTTATATTCATGCTGTCTTGTGTTTCTGAAATGAGTCAATATGCACTGGGGAGGAGGTTTGGGAAGTATGCAAATAGTGAAGGGATCATTTGTTTAAGGTCATCTTTCAGAGTCTTACTGACCATTTAGTGAGTCACGGCCAATTTTTCCAAGCCCTAATGCCGCGATCATGGGAATTCAGCAGCAAGCCAGCTTTAAGAATCTGCTTCTCAGGAGAGGATTTCCTCTCACCTGTGGGTGAGCACAGGACTCAATAGCAGCAGCAGCTTCCTGAAAATATAATTTCCAACCTGGGGAACAGGTCTGTGTGCAGAGCAAAAGCAGCACACACGGTGCAGGGAGGGCAGCATCTGCTTCCCTCATTTAATGGGAACAAGTGAACACATTCTTCATTGTAAGCATACGAGATGGATCCATGTCACAGACAGTGTTCCTGTTAAAACAGGTTGTTTCAGAGTACAATAATATGTGACCTTTGCTATTTGCTCAGGTATCAGTGATTAGCAAACACAAGAAAAAAAATTAATAGAGATTCCAGAAGAGAATTTTTTGGCTTTGGTTTCTTTGCACTTATAACTTATCCCTCCTCTCCTGCTGAAAAGGAAGCTTAAATTTCATTGGAAATCTAGTCTTGCTATGAAATTTTGGTATCAAAATGAGTTTTAATAGAATTAAATTAAATTTTATTAAATAAGATGTACTTACTGTGAATTTTTTTCTGCTTTAAATTTTAGATTCCACAACGTATGCACATTTTCTGTTTAATGCATTTGACACTGATCACAATGGATCTGTAAGTTTTGAGGTAAGTGATGCCATTGCTTATTTCTATAAAATTGAATACTTTGGCATTCCTTGTAATGAAATCCAGTTTGGTGGCTGGCTCACATTAAGGGAAGTTTAGCTGATGTGACTCAAGTTTCAAGTTTTTCCAATGTAATAACAAAAGTCATTACTTTTCAGTTGTATGCTCCATAATGGTAACTCAGACTATGCTACTACATAATATTTTTTAAAAATCTGTCCATTTAAAAAGTAACCCAATTTATACAGAAGTTACCTAAAATAGTTCTTCCTCTCTGCCTTTGCAAGATGAGATCTCTGAACTACAATTAATGTTATGGGGGTGACTCAGCCAGAATTGGATTTTTCATACTTAGTTTCCAGAAAGTTCTAGAAAAGGCTTTAAATCAAATGTTTTTAAAAGCACAAGAGTTGGAAATTCATTCTTCCTCCATTTAACTACCCAATCTTTTTTCCCAGTCCTGCCTTTCCCTGGTAAGGCTGATGTTATCCACACAATATATATTAAAAAAAGGGACCTACAATACTGTAGATGAGAACAGGGTGTACAAAATACTGCAAAGGAGATAATATTTTGACCTATAGAATTTTTTTTTAAAAAGACAGTTCATTTGCAGAAAGGATATGTTTGTTTCTTCATGTTTTTTTTGGTTTTGATTATAATGAACTAATTATTTCCTTACAACTTTTGATTGGATTGTGATAAATACACTCACTTCAAATTTATTGAAATGTCCTGTACATGTCTTTATTATTTATTTTAGTGAATGATGTTGTAAGGTCATACAGATTTTTTTAAAATAAAAATAATTAATTGATGTAATAGGAAGAAGACTTGCCAATCAGGTGCACTGTGATCAGAAATCTATACCCTAAACTAAGACTATAATCAGATTTGTTTTTATCATTATTTGCATTTATTTTAAAAAACCTATGAACCCTATCTACCTTTTTCCAGGCACATGAAGTCAGTGGAATCTATGTGAAACTAGGAGCAGGAATGGAGGATTAATTAATGTCTTCTGTATGTAGGCTAAGTATGCAAGGATTCTTCTGGTCAAATCACAGAATCATAGAATGGTTTGGAAGGGATCTTAAAGATCACCCATTCCAAACTCCTTGCCATGGACAGGGACACCTCCCAGTACACCAAGCTGCTTCATCCAACCTGGCCTTGAGCACTTCCAGGGATGGGATCCACAACTTCTCTGGGCAACTGTGCCAGTGCCTCAGCATCCTCCCAGTAAAGAATTTCTTTTGTCTATCCAACTTAAACTTCCCCTCTTTCAGTTACAGCAAAATCAGGCGCATTGAGAAAAATTATTTTTAGAATGAGTAGTTGAAAAGTATTTCTGCAATGATCATTAAAAAGAATGGGAATTAAAAAAATCTTTTGTATCTTTTCTGATCAATTTTTTGACACTTGTATTTCAGGCAGAAAGTCTTAAGAAATGCACTGGATTTGGAGCGCTTTGATTAGCTCAGAGTGCAGGTCTGTGCACGAAAAAAAGGCTTTGGAATAAAATAAATCAGGAAAATAAAAGCAGAGGTGCTGAACTTTTGTTCAATATCAAGGCAGACATGAGTGATCCAGACTTTCATGTTATTTGCACTAATTTGAATCCAGCATAACTCTACTGCTGTCAAAAGGCTCTTACTTCTTTGTCCTTGTAGCAACATTATACTTACAAACTGCATGATAGCCATTCTAAAAGCATCCTCCTGAAGTTAAAAATGTATGGGTTTTTTTCTAATCACATGAAAGTAGCTGCAAAATGTAGAAGAAGATATTGTGAAATGTGCAAAATACAATCATCTCATTTTTGTCCTGCTCCTTTTAATCCTAGGTGCAGCTGTGCCATTTTCTTTCTAGTCCAATCTTTATTCTAATTTTCGAATTTCCATTAGAAAAACAACAAAAGTAAACAGCTCAAAAGGTGAAGAGGGAGTACTTTAAAAGTTTGGAGAAAAATTAATCATTCTTTCCAAAGTACTTTCTATATCAAAGTGTAGGAGTAAATACAATTTAATAAATTACCTAAGATGAAAACACTCAGACTATATTCTGTATGAAAAAAGATTATCAAAATCTGAAATGGCAGCAAAATTCTTTTGTTGATAAGAATGACTTTTTTTTATGTGTTGCACTCTCAATTTCCCATGAAACAGTGGTAGCTGGAGTTGCAGCTCCAAAAAGAGAGAATTAGCTTTTGCTTTTTGCTCTTTTTTCCTCAAATTTTCAACCATCAACACTGAAATGTTGGATCTGAGCACAACTTAAATGCACACCTCAATTGACATTTCTTGGTGAAATTGCTTGGTGAGATTGTGCTCTTAGAGTCCTTAAACTTTGTCATCCCTAAATCTGTATGCTCTGGTAATGAGCCAGGATCTCTAAGTGAAGGACTTACGTAGCATAAAAAACAAACTTATAAAATTAGGTGCTTGAACTTATCTCTTCTTATCCCATGATTGTATTAATTTTGAGACTAGTTTATTTCATTAGTTTTGTGAACTAGTTTTCTTTTAATAGGACAGAGTTTCTGAAGACCCAGTGACCCAGCTGTTGGAGGGCTCTGGGCATGTTAGTGAAGTTCTTTTTTTCCACTAGACAGAGACAGATATAAAAGCAAGGTTTTCATTTGCTGCATATATATTGTTGCTGAGCCAAAATGAAGATCTGACCAAAATGAAGATGAAAAATGGAGGGTAATTAACTTTAGATATATTGTCAAAGTAAAGCTCATTGCACACATGCAAATATCCAAATCAGTATCCTTCATTTGTTGTAGATGCAGATTAAGGTTATTCTAAATGTGACTTTGCTGAAAGTCATTCAATAATCCCACAAATTCTCAGTGCCTTAAAGCACAATGCTGTGCCCAAACACAATGTAGGTGTTTAAAGATTTCTGTCATATTTAATCAAAACAAACTTCTATTGGTTAATAAATTAGCAAGCATGCTAACTCACTTCTGTAGAGGAGTACAGTTCTTAAGATCAAACACAACTTCATATATCACTAATAATAAAAGTAGTGTCTAAGGCAGTATTATGAAAGCAGCAGTTAAATAAGTCATGGAATCATAGAATGCCTTGGATTGGAAAGGACCTTGAAGATCATCTCATTCCAACCCCCCTGCCATGGGCAAGGACACCTCCCACTAAACGAGGTTGCTTGAAGCCCCACCCAACATGACTTTAAAGACTTCCAGGAACAGGGCATTCACAGCTTCCCTGGGAAACCTGTTCCTGTGCCTCACCATCCTCACAGTGAAGAATTTCCTCCTAATAGCTAATTAAACCTACTCTCTGTCAGTTTAAAGCCATTTCCCCTTGTCCTGTCCCTGCATGTCCTTGGGCAGAGTCCCTCCCCAGCTCTCTTGTAGACCTTAGGTAATGGGAGGTGCTCTAAGGTGTCCCTGGAGTCTTCTTTTCTCCAGGCTGAACAAGCCCAACTCTCTCAGCCTGTCTTTATGGCAGAAATGCTTCAGTCCTCTGGACTTGTTCCAGCAGGTCCATGTCATTTGGCCCCTGAGCTGGATGCAGTATTCCAGGTAAGGTCTCATGAGGGTGGAGAAAAGGGGCAAAATCACCTTCCTTTACCTTCTGGTCCCATTTCTTTTGATGCAGCCCAGGTCATAGTTGACTTTCTGGGCTGCAAGCACACATTGCTGGTTCATGTTGAGTTTGTCATCAACCCAAGTCCTTTTCCTCAGGGCTGCTGTAAATCCATTCTCTGCCCAGCCTGTATTTCAGCTTGGAAGTGACCAGATCCAGGTGCAGAACTTTGAATTTGTCCTCATTGAATTTCATGAGGTTCACAAGCATGATTCTGTGGGTTCAACACAAAAGGGTTTGTCCATGTCATGTAGGAAATGAGCTCATTTTTCTTAGTGCAGTGGTGATCTCATAAACATTTTAACACTATATGATTTAAAGTAGCTACAAAGAAATGCATTTCCTTTTAGGAGCAGTTCCTTCTCTGTGACCTTTGTTTTACATACACCAGGCCTCCACCACCTCTGTGACATCACTTGATTCCTTCTCAAAATCCTAAAATCTAAATTTAAAAATGGATTAAGGTTCCTGCCTACCTAATTTTGGCCTTGAAAAAGACATAAAGGAACGCATGATCAGGTGGAATAATTTTAAGCTTTCCTATGGATTTGAGACAGCACACTTATAAGCTTGTTAATTAATTTATTAATGAACTAATTATCCCCAAAGATTTACTGAGAAATAAAGCAATCATAAAGTCATCAACAACCTTGCTAGGAGATAATTAATCACTGTTGAAAAAAACCCAACAAATACAAGTTCATCCCAGATCACAAGCAGACATTCTCTACAGCTGTAGTGCAGAACAGAAATGTCAGCAGGTTCTGAGTACACAGAGGCTCTGGTACAGGTGCAATGACACTGCATTTTGCAAGCCTTCAGTGAGACATCCCCCTTTCCTGAAGAATCAAAATTAGGCACAGAAGGAGGTCTTAACAGGTATTAGCATGCTCTGCAGGAAAGTGGCAACTTACAAACAGGAAGCTGTGGAAAGGAGTAAAGGCAAGTACCAAGGCAGAGACTTCTGTGTTTCTCACTTCACTGTCACAGACTGAAGAAAGACCCAACCTAGAGTTGGGTCAGCTCAGATTTCCTGTTTTAGGCTCCTTTGTCACCCTAGCTCAGATGCACCTCACCCCATCAGGTGCTCAGCTGAGCAGGACCATCCCTCTCAGTGGGCAGTGACAGCATTCTCAGAGGGTGTATGTATCCGAGTATGGTGAAATTTTCTTTAGAAATAACCAGGTTCTAAAAGTACAATTCCTCTCTCCCTAGAAATTACATGTCTAAACCAGGATGGAAAACAGCATCTGGGTGCTCTGATTCTGTACTGGGGACTTGTATTCACGCTCTTTGCTAAATGGTGTGCCTGATCTGTGCATCACTGAGTTGCTGGTTACATGTATGAAGATGGGCAGCTGCTCCCTGGGTTTTGCTGCTTCCCTCTGCACTGCTGCTTCACTGTGGCTTTCTGCACTGGATTATTGGCTTAACAGCTAGAGTGGCTGCACTGCTCCTGACACACACATTGCCTTCCACCTTGCAGAGCATTTTCCTGTTCAAGGCTCTAGCCCAAAATACCCTGTGGATTTGGCCTATATCCATTGAATCACATACTCTATTTCTGTATGATTCTATTACTGTGTTCTTCAGTTGCTTGAAAGTAAGTGCGTAGAAAAAACATCTCATCCTAGGTGGTCCTTATCCAGCTCATCACAACTTCTTATTACGATAAATCCTTTTCATTGTTCCTGAGATGACTCCTGCACAACACTCAGACAAAGGCAATGCACCTCAACTATGTGTGATCCCAAAACATGTTGATGCAATATGGAAGGAGATGACTCGCTGCTGCAACGTTTAGAGCACATACCCAGAAGGTTTTTGAGTTGTCTCTGCTTTCTAAGAACACTCAATCCCATGAAAAACAACATAAAGTCATGTTATTTTTTTTTTTTTAAATCAATGACAGAAGGGTAGCCTTGGAAATGGGGGTAGAAATGATTCTGGGAAGCCAGCTAACACAGGTGGTGCATCACAGAAAGGAACAAAGAGAATTGAACAAGAAAAGAAAAATGGATTTATTTTAGGTAAAATAAATTTCAAAAATGTTGCTGTGCCAAATAAAAATAAATTCACAATTCTTACATATAATCTAAGAAATTAATGCGACTGAGGACCTTCACAAAGGACTTAAGGAGAAGCTACATCAAGAATGTAAAACCGTGCAGAAAAGATTTGAAGACATGGTACTGAATTAAAAGGTTAATTGCTAATGCTGTAATGTGATCAAATCTGTTCTGAATTTCTTGAAACTTTTTTATGTTTAATAGTACATTGTTAAAGAACTGTTTGGAGATTTAACCCTGTGACCCTCAATTAGTCATTGAGATGTAGACAAGATGAGCAAAATTCTTTCCAGATTCATGTATCCATTTACCCCAAAGGGCACATATACCAATAAGATAGAAAATTTTGACAGACTGAGAAAACCCAGAGCATGCCAATTGAATTGTTAAAAAGACTGAAGCTGTCAGAAGAGCTGTCTGTGCCTACTAGACCATCTGAGTCCATGATATCTGTGCATACTGCACTGTATCAGGTATATTTTTTTGACTTTGGGGTACACCAGACCTTTTAAATTTATGTCTAACCTCAGTGTAGTCTTTTCCATTGTTCCTGCATTAGAAAAAATGCAAAACCTTGCTGGTGCAAATAAGAAATATTTTGGCTTTTATTGTCTCTACTTTAATGTTGCTCTTAATACTTCCTGTATGTCATTGTGAACAATGTAGAAAGACACATTAAAATACACACACTTGCCATGTTCTGCTCAACCTATTATGAAGACAGTTTCACAAATTTATGGGTTCATGTGCTTATCTAATAAAAAGAGGTGGAGGAGATGGTTAAGGAAAAAAAAGCTATTGTTTGCAAATTATTAACATGCTAAGAAATACAGAAGAGAGGTGATGGGAGTTGATATTTTCTACAATCTCAGCGATGCTCACTAAATGTAAATGAGTATTTTTCTGTCACAAGAGTATTTTTTATGAAACAAAAATCTATAACCAAATACTACATATAAATAATCTCAAAAGCATTCTGATTCATTTCTGTGGATTAGCTCTGTAGCAATAGAGCATTGGTGGGTCACAAAAACATTAAAAAGGTACATGGACATGTAATATATTTAGTATTCCCTATCATACTTACAATAAAAGTAACAAGAATTTAGGTGTGCAGTGTCATACATGAAGCTTGAAATACTGACTGCAACAGATTGATCTAAGAGATCTGGGAACCACATATTCCACTTTAACAAGGTACAGATTTAAGAAGAATTTAATGTTCCTTCATACATAGTTCTCCCCAAATTGATCTCCTGTGCTTAGATTAATCTACCTGCCATTTAAGCTTTTCTTGGACCATTAAACCATGGGGATGGCTTTTTCCTGGTATTCACTTCAATGGGAACTGCTTATGTGAGACATTAATATTTTCAGAGAATACAGCCACTTTTACTTTATAGAAAATTACTCAATTTACTTATTAATTATGAGTGTAGGAAATAGTGCCTAGATTGTTAATCCAGAAATCATTAGCACTCACAGTGAAGCAAAAAAAAATTGAAACAACACCTCTTTTCATACTTCTGACAAATGCATTAGTCTGGATTTCTGAGTTTTTGAGGAATACTGCTCATTTCCAAACTGACCAAGACCTTTTGTCTGTTTAGGATTTTGTTATGGGTCTCTCAATTTTACTCCGAGGGACAGTACAGGAGAAACTGAACTGGGCTTTCAATTTGTATGATATAAATAAGGATGGATATATAACTAAAGAGGTAAGATCTACTTCTTACTGTAATCACTGAAAGTAAAGGTTGTTAGCTAAGTCCTGCACTCAGAGAAGAATTGTCAAATTCAATGTGTTAACAAGTTATCAGATATTATGAAGTTAGACACACTAAAAATTAAAATAATTGTCTCATTTTAAAAGCATATATGCACATTGAAAACGGAAAATCTTTACAGAAATTGCAAAAGTTCAGAATTCTTCAGAAATTATGTTTCTGAACATAATATGTACAGAAATATTTGGCTTCATCTTGGCTTCATCTGTGCCTACGTATTTGCCCATACAATTCCTAGAATAGATTTGTAGGATATTTGGACAAAAATGAATAAAGTATGTGGGCAATAATTGTTATTTTATGAATCTACTTCTAATAATATTTACTTGAAACAGAATTTATAAAGAAAGATCTTTTATTCTGCAAGGATTCAAACACATATTTAAGTGGGACTAAATGAGCATTTCATCAAAATATATGGAGGTTTTTTTTAGTGGGGTTTATGCAAATATATAAATTACACATAACTTTACACTTTTAGAAAACACTTCCAGATCATTATAAAAGAGTAATGTATAGAATAATTTCTTAGCATACTACAGATGATCTGTCTTTACAATTATTTAAATTTTCACAAGCCACTCAAAATGCAAAGATTTTGATATAAAAGGAGGACTCTGCATAAGTGCAGGTGTGTGCATGGGTGTTTTTATTTTCTTTAGGGAAAAAAAAGTTGGAAGAAGGTGATGTGCTTTGGCCATTCACTTGCTGTTACAGAACTTCTTTTCCCTTTATTTTTATTCATAAGATATTGGGAGATTCTTCCCACTATCCATGAACTTGTACATATTATAAATAATTTAAAATTGAAATCTTACATCTATGAAAGCTGAAATCAGATGCTAGAATTTCTAGGAATTAAGTAGTTCCTTATTGAAGCTGTTCAGTCAAGAAAATAAAATTTAAAAAAAACAGGAAAATTCCAAAATTTTATTCTAAAATGCAAATCCTAAAAAATATTTATGTTCTGAGTTAAAGCAGTTACATTATATTGCAGAAATATAATTTTTTCCTCTTCAGGAAATGCTTGATATCATGAAAGCAATATACGATATGATGGGGAAATGCACCTATCCTGTTCTCAAAGAAGATGCACCTAGACAACATGTGGAAACATTTTTCCAGGTAGGTTGCATAGAAGCCAAAAAGATTCCTCTGTGAGCAGATAAATATTTTCACTGTTATAACATATCCTTCCAATTCTGTAATCCTTTCTATTCTCTGTTGTTCCATTCCTAGTTTCTCAGACCTACTCATCACACCCCGTTTTTTCAACAACAAGCTCTTCAAGCATTGTCCATTTACTATGACTTTTGGACTGGCTGTTCCTAGGCTGACATATAACTGAAATGAACAATGAAAAGGACTTGTTTTACACAGGAATTCAGGAGGAGGAACATAACTGTAGTGGGTTGATCCTGTCTGGATGCCAGGCACCCACCAAAGCCTCTCTCTCACTCTGTCCCTCAAATGAACAGGGAAGAGAAAATCTAACAAAGGGCTGAAGAGGTTATTATTCCTGATTGCTCAGCCTTGGACAGCAGCATGTCCTGGAGCTGGCTGGCATTGGCTCTGCTGCACATGGGGGAAGTTTCTGGCAGCTTCTCACAGAAGCCAGCCCTGTAGCTCTCCTGCTACCAAAACTTGGCCACACAAACCCAAGTCCCACAATTTTTTTTCTTTTTTTTAATACAGAAAATGGACAAGAACAAAGATGGAGTAGTTACCATAGATGAATTCATTGAGAGCTGCCAGAAAGTAAGTATTCAGTGTTAAGTACTGAATGTATCTGTTGGCTATTTCTATCACAGCTCTTTACAGATTTCTGGAGTATCAGTGAGGGTGATCTTAATACCAGAGACAGCATTTTCCCAAGGTGGAGTATTTATGTACACCATTACACAGGAACACTGAACAGTGTAAATGAATTTGCAGCCTGAATCTGCAGAAGAGCTGTTATATACAAGCTGTCATTGCTTATTAGACAGCTGTGCCAATATCCTTTCTCTTTAATAGTGTATTGTTTGCACTTGGTAGAAAAAAGTTTCTTCACATTCAGCTAAATATTTATTTCTATCTTCTGCCCGTGCTGGTGCACACAGTTCTGTCACAACTGGCATATAATCATGGCAATAATAATATTGCCTGAAAATTTATCATCCATGGCTGAATTTCTCAGTGAGTTGTGATGTGCTTATAAGCAGTGAAGCCTTATAAAAAGAGAGTGCAAGGGGCTTGCAAAGTGTTGACAAGAGTTAACACCAGATAAGTTTTCTCAAGGCAAGGGTGTGAACTTTTTGTGATTATCAGCCGCAAGCCTTTATGCTACCCAAGTGGCTGTCAATTTCTTGACAGCAGGAAAGAAATTCTTCCAGTAGGTCTTGGCACCTAGAGCCAGGATGGAGAACTTCTGAAGCAGGAGTTACAGACAGTTTTCACTCTTCTGCTCTTCAGAAACCAGCTTGTTCTCAGAGCAGTAGATGATATGAAGAAAGATAAGTTGCATTTTCATAAATTTAAGGAAACCCTGTTAATTTTTCAGTTAAAAATTGCAAGAAAAAGAAACATGATAGAGTATAAAATAAGAATGACTAGCCTTTGGCATGATAAGAAGTTAACAGAATTATAGAGTACGCTCAGTTGGAAGGCACCCACCAGGATCATCAAGTCCAATTGTTGGCTATACACAGCACACCCCAAGATCAAGGTTGTTGTGTATAGTAAAACATCACATTAGACATAGTGAATATGATAGGCCTGATTACATTATGTAAATTGATGTGGCAAATAAGCCTGATACTATTTGTTACAGTGAGAAATTCAAGAAGTTCTAGTAGTGGTCTACTGATACCTTGCCCAGCAGACTGTTTAATACAAAGTTGGTAGAGACCAGCAATATAACCCCTGCTTATTGATTCTTATCTTCTATATCAAGAACAGAGTAATAAAGAGACAGAAGATAACAAGAGTATCAAGATAAATGCATTTAATGAATTTTTTAGTTTTTTAACTATTAGGAATAGGGCAATCTCTAGATGCTCAAAGATGCTCTAGAAGCACTCTATTTTATATGCATCTGTAGCTATTCATTGGAGTTGCTCTTTTGAGTGCAGCTATCTAGCAAGTGATACTTTGATTTTAATCCCCTGATTTTGGGGGTTGAAGGACAGCTAAGAGCTCTTCTAGCTGTGGCTGTTCTGTGTATCCTTAGCAACAGGCACTGGGCAGTGTCTCATCTGTCAGCAGTGCTCTGTTGCACTGAGTGTGGTTCCAGCTTGTCAGTCTTGTTCAATACCAATGAAAGGCATTTCCTCTGCTAACACTGTGTGATCATCAGAAACAGAGATGAGATTCATTTCCCAGCTGAAGTCTGTAGCACTCTGGAAGTTACATGACACATTAATCTGCATATGACAGCAATTATGGTGATGGGCTGAATTCGTTTACAAAGAAAAGTAATACCTTTACTAAGGAATTGCCTGCTCTCCTTATCCAGTACAATTCAGCCTCTCAAGTCTGTTGGAAGATTTATTTACCTGTTCTAAGTATTTAGAATATATGTGAGAGAGATGTTCTCTAAACTAGGACATGATGGAGACACAATGAATGCTACAGAATACTGCAATTGTCATCATGCTAATTATCTCACCTTCCCTTGCTTTTAACTTCAATGGTGACTATGGTTTTTTGACACAAAGAGTGTCTTTCTGCCTAAATTTTTGTCTCTCTGCCAATCAAGAACTGTTCTTCTTTTAAGACTTCTGTGCTTCAAAGCATCTAATTCATGTTTATATTGAGATTTGGTTTTAGAAATGAGGTTTGAGGTTAGGATTCATAGAATCATAGAATATACTGAGTTGGGAAGAGACCCTCAGGATAAAGTCCAATTCTGGCCCTGTGCAGGACACCTCGAGAATCATGCCATGTGCCTGAGAGCATTGTCTAAATGCTTCTTGAACTCTGTCAGGCTTGGTGCTGTGACCACTGCCCTGGGGAGCCTGTTCCAGTGCTCAACCACCCTCTGGGTGAAGAACCTTTTCCTAATATGCAACCCTGACACAACCTCAGGCCATTCCCTCAGGTCCTGTCAGTGGCAACCACAGAGAAGAGATCAGTGCCTGCCCCTCCTCTCCCCCTCACAAGGAAGTTGTAACTGCAATGAGGTCTCCCCTCAGTCTCCTCTTCTCCAGGCTGAACAGACCAAGTGATCTCAGCTGCTCCCCATACGGCTTCCCCTCCAGAGCTTTCACCATCCTCATGGGCTCCTTTGGATGTTCGCTTATAGCTTTATGTCTTTCTTATATCATGGCACCAAAAACTGCAATTTTCAAAGTGAGCATGACTGACAAGCTGGAACCATGGTCAGTGCAACAGAGCACTGCTGAGAGATGAGACATTGCCCAGTGCCCGTTGCTAAGGATACACAGAACAGCCACAGCTCAGAGCAGGGCAGGACAATCCCCTCCCTTGCCCAGCTGGCCATGCTGGGCCTGATGTTCCCCCCAGGACAGGGCTGGCCCTCCTGGCTGCCAGGGCACTGCTGGCTCATGTTCAACTTNTATAAGAGCGGATCTTTATTTGAAGGCTTTCAGGGGCAGTTGTGGAAAGATGTCCAGAAGAGTCCACCCCTCCCAGGGGTGAGTACGATTTTACAGGTTTTAGGAAATTAGCATAATTGATAAAAGGCACCAAATAGGAGGACAAGTGGTGATGCAATTGCCCCCAGGTCAAGCCCCTTCTTTGGAGCCCCCCCTTCAGCACCAGCTGTACTTTGTCCATGAGAATGTATCTCGAATGTATGTTCTCAGCCTTGGTTCCCAGGAGGAACCAAGATAGGATAGGGGCCTTGTACCATTGGAACTCTGGAATTTGTTTTGTCTTTCTGCTCAGGGAAAGGCCATGGAAAAGTACTGGGAAAACTAGTCACTAATACAATAGACTACAGAGCTACAAATATATGTGTGAAGAATACAGAGAATATAGAAAAGAAAAATAAAAGGCAAAACCTAAACGGCATCATTTGCACAGCTCTCTATTTGGTCCAGGTGTCTCTGCAGGGCTTCCCTGACCTTGAGTAAATTGAGAGTTCCTCCCAGTTTAGTGCTGTCCATAAATATACTCAGTATTCCTTTGAGTCCTGTATCCAGGTCATTAATGAAGAGAGTTGGTTGAGGATGAGCCCTGCTGAACCCCACTAGTGGCTGGGTTTCTATCAAAGTCCTTCAAGAAACTCAGTTCAGGAGATAATGTCGATTCACTCTTTTCAGGATTACATATTTTACAAAGGAACGTGGCTGCTGCTTTTAAAACACAGCTGCAGGAAAACCTTTTGTCAACACCCTGATAGGTGTGAGATCTAAAAGGTCTTTAAAAAGACCTGAAGAGTGTTCTGCCAGGGAAAGGCTGCAGGAGCCTTTTCTTTGAAGGTTATCTCAGGCAAGATTTGCCAGTCTCCGAGAACTGGCATTCCTCTACTGTGAGTTGAAAGCCAACTTAGTGAACTGCAGAAGTATATCCCTTTTACTCCTGTTTTGCATTAACTAAAGGAAATGTGGCTTGTCTACTTTACAAGCAAGAAGGAACACAGCAAAACATCTTTGAACAGAGGTTCTACTTCAGGTTCCTGGGGTATGTTCCTGAGTTTTTTGTAGCATCCAGAGAATCTGGTGTGTTATTAAACACTCATTTTACGCCTATGTGCCTTTATAAAAATTTGTCTTGTTTTGCTGAGCACTTGTTTGGCACAACTATCAGTGCAGTGGCACAGCCTGAGGTATACAGGTGGTTCAAGGCTCTTAATTCACAGTCCAATTGCAAAGAATGCCCTGTCCATTCAAAATGTGTTGAAAAAGTTATGTAGGGAATTATAAAGCATTTAGACTTTGAGAGCTGTCTTCTCTGGACACTGGGTAGAGGGATCTGAGTTGAATGGTGCTTCCCCTCATCCTCACTCTTAGACAGAGAATGTGTATGACCTCATTTCCCTGCCCTCCCTACCCCACATGGGTTTGAATGTCAATCTGCCATCAGGACTCCAGCAGTCTCTCTGCTCCCACAGGAGAAATGGACTATGCTGCCCTAGATACACCAGACTGAGTCCCAGAAAGTGGTGGCTGTTTGTCTGGCTTCACATAAATTACCAAAGAGCAGATCTAGGTCTTGAGAAACAGGAGTGGGGGTACCTCAAGAGCTAGGCACTTCCCAGTTCCTTACCTGCCTCCTTTCACTGATTGGTGCCAGTGGGAAATGGTCTGACTCGGGCAGTGCCTCGTATCCACAGCAGCACCACGAAGAACAGAGTCAAAGGACTAAGGCATGCACAGGGCATGGGTGACTCTCAGGACCAGTGACAAAGGACCTTCTGATAATGACAAAAAGGCTTCTGGCACAGGTGTTTTCTGCAGGAGTAACCCTTTCCATACACAATGTTGATCATTTGCGCTATCCTGAAAACAGCAAAGAAACCATTTCAAACCTATGAAAAACTAGCTTAATGGTAGGACAGGTCTGGCAAAGTTCATTCATCCAGGTTTGTGTTTCAGATGGACAATGCTTCATATGCACTAACACCTCCCTTTGTCTTGAATTAGGAACTGTTTAACAAGTCTAATATGAAAATTTGTGTAGAAAATGTACTGAAGAAAAAGGAAAATGAAAAAGATAAACTTGTCAAAGAATTCCAATGCAAGCATCTGGGATTTTTCTGGTTCTTTTTGGTATTTTTTTAAAGATGGCAAAAAAAAATGCTACTAAAACTTATCATGTTCTAAATATTATGACAAGCCTGTATTTTCTTGTGAAGACTCTTCTAGTTTGACTGACTAAGGGAGTGGCATTGGAAGTCTTCTGTAAAGAAACAGCCAGCCTCAGAAATATGGAGTTGATTTTAGAAAAGTACCAGTTTCATTCATGATAATACATATGTAGTAAAATTGGTAGAAAATGTCAAAACAATTTGCAGATTCAGAGTATTTTGTTTGCTTGCACATTTACTGAGCTTAGTTGCTAATGCATACACAAAAACATTTGTACTAATTATATGACAAGTGACTTAAGTTAAACCAAACTGTTAACCTTACATCAGTGACACTCACTAGGGTATTGATGTTTCAAAGCAATGCAGTGAGGAAAATGATCATTTATTTTAACTTTCAGTAATTTAATATAGTAGCTTTGCTATACAAAATTTTTAAGCATTAGCCTATATAGTGTACTTTTGAAATTGCCTATCATTGCTTCTGTAAATTATTTCATTGTACAAAATAGCACACAGATCATTCCTTACAGCAGCATCACTTCAGATGACATACAGAATCAGAGATAAAAAAACCCACTGTGCATGTTTCATAACATAAATTAAGCTAATTACTCAGACTTGTCATTTTCTACAAAGCAAATCACCCACTAGACTGAACAGTGACTAATTTAACTGGAAATTGATACTGAACATGTGTTACTGGAAGATTAATGTACAGAAATCTCACATACTTGTATATCAGTATGGAGAATACTATTGGGATAACCTTTCTAAGAAGTGGGTTTTTGATGCATATCTTTCATGAAACATCCAAAAAAAAACTATAATTCAGTCTTTTTATTCATTAAAATTAAAGATGGCTATATCATCTCTGAAGAAAGTACTAATGAGAGGGATCATTACAGTGAAGATCAGTAAATGCTAAATAAGCATGTAATAAACTCTTACATTGTGTATCTATATTGTTTTGTGCTAGCAACTGTTGATCCAGAAATGCCAACAAATATGGGCTACTGCAAGTAACTCTTTCTTCTATACACTGAAAGGTATACAAAAAAAAAATTTTTTTTGCTGACTGCTGTGCTGGGTTACCTGCTGATAAAATCTGGAGCACAGAGTGATGCATCGGTATAATACAGTACTGGAAAGATGAATATTTTGTTAACAAATTATCTAATGCAAAGCAATCAGAAAGCAGAAGTATCATTTAGAAGCAGTCACCATCTTTCAGTGTGAAATACAGAAAATCTGAATTGAGGAGCTGTGAAGAGTGCTGTGGTGATACTTGCCAAACTGACTGATTTTAGCTCATGCAGTGGTGCACACTTCAGTCTATTTTTTCAGTCATCCCTAACTATGCAGGAGAAGCCCTAGGATTGCAAAAAGGATCCTGTGCACTGTGCACAGGACTAGCAATTACATGAACAGATTCACATTTGATACAACTACTCCGTATTTATTGTCTAGGTGTATTCTGTTATCCTGAATATAAACTGATAAGCTCAGAAATGTTACAGATCTAATTTTCTTAATATGCTATTGTATTCTTGACAGAGTAGTTTTGGTTTCATTAATATACAGAAAAACTTATTTAAGCATGGACCCATTAACAACCTTTTTCTGCTAACCATTTCTCCGAACAAGCTGAAAAAAATGTTGCAATTAACTAAAATGTTCTACCACATTTCAGTATAGATATCCACCAAGTACATTTGTAATGGTGTGTGATTTTTGGTTATGTGTTGTCTTTTTTTACAGGATGAGAATATAATGCGATCCATGCAGCTCTTTGAAAATGTGATTTAATGAAGACATTAGATCTACAACTAATGGACAAATATGAGCAACATTATCTTAAAAATGGATTTCCAACTTTATCATAAATAAAGTTACTCAGCTTTACACTGAGACATGTATTATGCAAGTAAATTTTTTATTATAAACCCTTCCCAACAAAAAACCCTTTCTAAATTATACAATCTAGAATTTCCACAGTGGCTATTTAGTTAACAGGACTGTATTGAAAAATCAGGTTCTTACTACAAATTCAAACAAAATGGAACTCACATTATGCACCTTTATTATCATTCCAACCCCTAGATAAAATAGATACAATCACATAGAGATTAAATAAATACTCTTAGTTTTGCTACTCATTTGTTCTGGACTAAGCTCCAGGTGTTAAAGCGTATTTCTTAAATCTATAGCTTCTAATTTATACAGAGGCATTACAATTTATTTTCTTCTCATATTTCTATAGTGTAATCCTTTTTGAATAATATTTTGAGTTAAAATGCTATAATAAATGTGCGATGCACACCTTGCTACAACTGCCTTCCAACTTCGACTTGTTTTTCTCTTCAGAAAAAAACCCAAAAAACCCAAACAAAACTAGACAGATAACTTGAGAGCAAGAACTGTTATAGAACAAAAAAACCAAACAAACCAAAATAGTTGCTTATGGGTATTCTTATTCCCTAAAAAATATGAGTAAACTTCTCTCAATCTCACCTAATAAGTCTGCACTTAATTTATCATGACATGAATATCAGAAGTCCTACATACTCTATTTTTAATTCTTCTTGGATGTGTATGCAAAGTTCTTTGCTTAAAATTAAGGATCTTCTGACTTCCAATTTTTCATGAAGAAACCTTAACTGGATCCTAACACTGCTTTCCTAAGTACGTGTCTTTCTGCCTTTAATGAAGAAAAAGGCATGAACTTTTGAAAACTGCCATCACACTTCAGTGCTGAGAATGAACATCACTACATAGTAACCTCTACTAATAATGACTGCTAGAGGCTAACATCTAGTGCATCTTTTTGTAATACCTTTAACTATGAGACAGAACCAGGAAAACAATGAAAACTTTAGCTATATATCATCTATATGTGATAAATGCTTTACATTTTTAAAGATCATTTCTTCATTAAGATTGGAGCTACTTAATTCTGAACCTAGAAAGATTCTTCTAAGAAAGTATGCATTTAAAATATAACACTGCCCCTCCATCCATATAATTTTTAAGATATATTGTCCACAGAGTCTACGCCAATACTTCAAAATAGGTAAAATGCTATCAGAGATAGGCCAACCTTCATTGTGACATTGCTGCAGAAAGTGTGAAAGGGGATTAATGAAGTAGAAAGAAGGTTACAAGAATTATTTTGTAAAAATAAATCAGGTATCTATTCTGGTGTAGAGATGGGATGTTAGAGGCATGTTGAAGGCTGCTCTGCTATCACCAGTGTAGGATAAGAGTAGTACAATACATGTACACCTGAAATCTGCTGTAGAGTGTTTGTGTAAACTAAATGTGCATATTTTGTAAAAAAAAAAAATAAAGTAAACATGAAGAAAAAAAGGACCATGATCAATTTTTTCAGTTGTTAAATACCTGCTGGCAAAAATCCTTATTGAAGAAATACTTTTTTTTTTTTTTTAAAGCATAAATTCATTTATCTTGACTTAGCACAGTTCTGATCTTGGCAGAGATCGGTCCTGAAGTGAATTTTAGTCAGGCTGTGGTAATTTAAAAAAAACTTCTGAAATTGCTTTCACATGACAGACTTTTATTAATGCTCTACGCATCAGCATCTTCTTATGACAAGAAACATCCTTTCCAACAACTTTAAATGCCAGAATTGAATATTCCTCAGGGGAAAACATTCTGTGCAAATTTTGTTACTTCAGTTAACTCTCCCTGACAGTGTACACAAATACAACATGTCCCTGAACAGTATGTTATTACAAGAACCAATTAGGAATTATTTTGCAATCAAATTCAAATACATTCATGGACAAATGCTGTACCCTCCAAAGCTTGACAACCAGGTAAGCTGACTTTTTTTTTTGTCTTTAACTTATATTTTTTGTAGCTTCCATGTTCAGAAGCTTATTAACTTGTCTGGACCTGAATTCACAAGCAAATCCCAAGCACATCTGTAACATTACTGAACTCAATGCAAAGGGAGCACAGTGTAACTACTCCGAAGTTACCTCCTCCATCCAGCTCCCATTCAGTAGGCTCAAAGTTAACAGGAACTAATAAGCTGAGCAAAACCTCAGCTGTGGCTCTGTGGAGCAACCTGATGCCTCTACACTGTATTCTCCAGAGCCTCTCCAGGCTCTCAAAACAACACGCTGAGAACACACTGAGCAAGTTCAGCTTTGGACTGGGTTCAGCTTCACACCTGCAAAAGCTGACTCTGAAGAAGTCTGTGAGGGCTCACAGTTCTATGTCTAACCTAGTCCCTATGAACCTAAATGTGTCCATCTGTGCTGTGCCACAAAAGAAGTTATGTATTTCAAAAGCAGCTATACATATGTGATTTAGCACCAAGTTAGATTTTATTTAAGTAACTACAACCAAATTATTTTGCATCACACAAATATACAAAACATATTAAGCACTGCAGATACAATAAAAGAAATTGTAATTAAAAACTAAATAAGAATCAATATTTATTCTGTTTTTGAAATAATAGTACATTAATCAGTGTCACCGTAAGCCCAATGCATATACAAATATACAAAGAGAAGTCTTCCATAATTACATATTCACAAACTGAAAAACTCCTGCTCTCCATCATACTGAGGAATAATTATTGTTTTAAGAGAATATATCAGACCCCAAATAAGTGTCAGTGATATTTACAGACAGTTTCTTTCCAAACTTCACCTTACAGTATAAATCATTGCAGTTTCCTTGTTCAAGAGTAGATAGAACAATAGGTTGGAATTTTAGATTTGATGATCGCCACAGTTGCCTGTTGAAAAAAACAAAACAAATTTAAACAAAATAAGGGACACTAGCACTACATATGACAGTACTCATATAGTCTCTACATAATTCACAACTTTTACTTAGTTATCTTTGCTATTATCAAACAGTATATAGCTAAAAAGTTAATATTTGCTGAGAAATTTACTGCCAAAAGGGCTGAAAATAATGAACTGAGAAAATGCACCTTTGTGATAACTAATGCTGGGGAATAAACATCCAAAATAAGGGACATGTAAACTCACACCTAAGAGGGGGCACAAATATAGACATGAAATAACAAGGGTTTTTATGTAGAGAAATGATGTTCTGGAAGGGATTTCCAATAAAAGTAAGAATCATATGCTTTATAACTAATTTAGAAAATAAATTTGTTAATTTAATTGGTTGGATTATATAATACTGCTTGTAACCACAACTTAATAGTTTGTTTCCAGATTTTTTTGCTTTATCTTGTTACAGTATTTTTAAAGGTTTACAGAAAGACCTACTCACAAAACAGGTAAGACTACAAGAAATCAGGGGACTGACAGAAGAATTAGAGGTTAATGACTCACTGGAAAAATTATATTATCTAGACCTAAATTTTCAGAATATTAAGACAAGCTGTGATTTTCCTTTTCTCGTCTCACTTCATATAAATAAAGAACTCTCATCCTCCTTCATTTTTCATGACATTTTTGAAGTCTGTAATACAAACACTGCTACTGCTCTTAAATGAACATGAGCACACACACAAAAATGAAGAGGCACCTACTGGCTAAGGCACACAAGCTCAGTACTGCTAGGCCTGCATGTATGGTCCCTACTCTTCAGGTTATTCCTATTCTTTATGAGTAACCATTTTATATAACACATACAACTGTTCATAGGGTCAAGAAAGCAAATATTTTCTCTTCTAGATGAACATCTAAGTCAGTACTCCTAATTTTTTCTCCTTTTCTCCTTTGTGCACAATGGACAGCACAACATTTGTCAAAAGAATGTTCAACAGAAGAAACCTCTGCCACCTATTACTTAAAGCATCTTTTTGATTTATAGCCATTGCAGATCCAAACTCTGGGTTAACCAGGGTGGGCTGGAATGTGTCAGATTCCCCCAGGAAATAGCATAAAAAATAAACTATTAGTGGGAAAAGGCAGGCATCATCAATAACAGCAAAAAGTAACTTTTTGCAAGAGTTTTAAACAACAAGCTTTAAATCTTGTTAAAAAACGTATTTAGTCCCAGAAAATAGAACACCAAGCATGTACCCCAGCCATACTGAAGCAAGAACATGGCAACAAAACCAGAGATGAAAGCTGTTCTGACAAAATTGTATTCAAAAGTGTAGATTACTGAATAAACATCTGATCAACTCACCTTTCCACCACAGTGCTCCAACTTCTGTAAAGCAACAGTAACTTCTTCTTTATATTTCTTGTCCATTAATCTCTTTAAAAGCTATTGGAAAAATAAAATAAAAAGGTTTGTTGCGCAGTATAGTACAATATATGCAAAGAGGCAATAATAACCTATTTTGTTACTTTATTCCATCTTACCTTTGCAAAATTAAAGCCACAAGGAAACATTACTTTATAACTTGTAACTGATGTCAAAGTACGGAACTCAATAAAAGCAAATGGAATAAAAAGTTAACTAAAGAGAAACTTAAATTCGAAGAAAAGTGATCTGTTAACCCACAAAAATATTTCTTTTTCTTTTACCAAACAAATTTGAAAGAAATATCCGCCTTAAAAAAAGTAATTCTTAAAGAGTTGAAAATGAAAATTTAAGGGTTTTTTTTACCAAGTGCATTGAAAGAGATTTATTGTAGTGGAAATACTTCAAAAAAACCCTGCTGTAATTTTTCTCTTCTGTATTGATTGTCAAAAAAGGTCCTTTTATTTTGCTGTAAAAGTGCACTTTGCAAGCAGGTTAAAAGAAACCATGAAAAGCCTGTCTGACAGAGGAAGGATGTCCTCAGAATGACTTGGTATAAAAATACTTCTCATAATCCCACTCAAATATTATTTAATGATAACTTCCTTGTGCCGAATTCCCATCTGAAAGCAATGGAAATATTTGCTTCTGTTATATTGAAATGGTCATGGCTTTGCTAAGATATTGAGACTTAAAATTAAAGTCATTTTGCAATAAATTTTTCTCCAAAACGAAGCATCTGGATGTTTTCATAAATAGTAGAGAGAAGACTTCCATTATTCTCCACTTTACATGAACAACAGTTTTTGAACCTTACTAGAACTTTGTAAGTCACCATATTATAAAAGAACAAAGGACTCGCACTGGGGACTGTATGAAATAATGCTTTTCCTGGAACTGCTGAGTCCTCCACTGTATCTGTGCAGATATTATAGCAACATCTCAACAAGAATGCCCTGAAAACACAAATGATTTTTTATTACAGCATTAAACACTTACATTTGTGAGTAGAAGCTTAAGATGATCATTAAGAGATGGGCCAACAACAGCACTCAATTGCACTAAAGCATCCAATCCCCTTCCAAATACTTCATCATCTGCATGGGCCTTCAAAAAAGGAAGAAAGAAAGAAAAACCTGTGAGTAAGATTCAGACAAACACTAAGTTTTTCTAAACTGCAATCCCTGCATTATGATTTTATGGAGTAGTTTTAAACACTAAAACTACTGTGAAATTGATAATTGCTATAATGATACAAGTTTAAAAATAGAAGTACAATATGACTGAATATTAGTCTCTAGAGGCCAAATTTAAAGCCAAGGCAAATTTTTAAAGTGGAAAACAAAAGCATCCATAAAATGTCCACAAAACTCTTGCATTTCTTCTGAGACAACAAAACTGATAATTTACTATTGCTGAAATAAAAAATGTGGCATGCAGAACAGCTGGCTACACTGATAATTTCAGTATTTCACAGCATATTAGAAATAACCTTTCAAATGCTGATATGTTGAAATTGAGAGACACCATTTTAGTTAAAAATGTAATGAATTCTGGGTAATTTCTATCTAATTTGTAACAATAACTTTCTTTGTTGGAGAAACAGAGGAGCCAATGACTTTCTGCCTCAATTAATTTAGTCCCCTGCCAACTACACCTGCCAGCAGTTATCAGGCTCTTATCTACTTCTACAGTCCTTTGTTGTCTTTATTTCTTCCACGGGAAGGTTCTTCTGTACCTGACTTCTCCAATGGTTTAGTTATGCTGCTTTTCCTTTAGCAGAGAAATAGACTCCTAACAACTTATTTTGGTCTCATACTAAATTATAACTTTACTTAAACAACTATTTTTCCTCTCCAGCATCTGCGCCCTGAACTTTTTCTTTTTGACTAGAAATCATGGACATGGTTTGTCTAGTAGAAGATTTAACAAGACATAATACCAAAACAATAGTTTTATAGTTGCACAATAGTGCAACAATAAAAATTATCAGAAGAGTAACTGGAGGAAAAGACAAGAATAATTTTTCTAATTTTGTCTTTAAGCTAAACCAAAGATTGTGATAACACACAATTCTGAACTTCTGTTAATCTCTGATTTGGGATCACAAATAATTTCCAAACTTCAAGCCATCTCTGTTAAATCAGAACTGAAACACAGCTAGATTAAGGGACAGCTACTTACTGAACCAGAAAAGGGCTCTCAAAGACATGAAAAAGATCCAAAAGAGATAACCTTCAAAGCCAATATGTCACTTTATTTTCTGATGGTGTAGAAGAGTTAAAACATTTTTTTTAAATTAAGAATATGACCTTAAACACTTTAAATGTATTCTTCCTTTTTCCTCATTGACATATTCTGGAGATGGTGCTGTGCAGGGCTGGGTGTTGGACCCAATGATCCTTGTGGGTCCCTTATTTTGTGATTCTATTTTACCTTTGTAGCATGTTTTGAATTGTATATGTAATAGATGAGTATTTATTCCTGCATATCCATTTTACTTCACCTCATTTTTTGCATGTTATTGCGTGGACATATAAAAAAGCCCACCACAAATATATATATTTATTTCTGCTTTTATTAAAACCTTTAAGAGAACAGTTCCATAAAATCTTCCCATAGCTCCTGTCATATAGTTATACAAGGATTTGCCCATCTTAATTTATGTTTAAAGACATATTTAGCTAATAAACCAAGGCAGGTTAACAACAAAAAGAGGTATCATTCCTACCCCCCAAACCAGAAGCCCATGCGATAGATTTATTACATTAATATTACCTATGTAGTTCTCACCAGTGGAAGAAAAAAAGAAATAAAACCCATTAATAACTCTGCATGAAGAGCAAGACATACCAATGAAGCCTTTAAGACTGGAACTAGACGAGGCAACAAGGGAATAACTTTTTCAGCAGCACCTTCAACCAGAAGTAATTCTTTAAAACCCTCCTTGGAAACAAAAGTATAGGGATGTTTTGTCTCTCTTAATCCCTGTTGCAAATGTAAAACATGATTTTCTTAATACTGGGCCTTCTTTTAAACAAAAACACGTTTTAGAAGTTCCACACAGCAGCAAGACCATGTTTAGATTTTGTCAGATCAGTTCAAAACATAAAGTACACTAACTCCACCATGTGGAGCCACTGGGTACAACTATGCTCACAGAATATTCTAATTCATTTTTCTTTTAGAATACTGAATATTAAAACTCACATTAAGAATACTTCCAAATCAATCAATATTTGTACCTCACTACCTTTAATCTAACAACTCAAGGTATTTTTTCAATGAGACCATGAACTAGAACAGGCTGTATTTGTATAGGGGTTTTGTACCCTGAAGAGAAAAAATAATAGAAGGTAAACTATGGAAGGAAACACACTCCACACCACATAGCTCTCTATGGAACACTAAAAACTTGTAGATAGTAAGATGCACATCAAAGTGAAGGTCTGACTGGCAAAACTCGAAGATTTAAAATCGTGTGTCTGCAACCTTTTTTCTGAACATAAAAGAAGTTTTATGTTACCTTAGGAATTTACAGTTTTGTTTAGTATTAAAAAAAAGAAGAAACAAAGGGAAAAAGAAACAAAGAAAATAAAAAGGAAAAATAGGGGGAAAAAAAAGGAAAAAATAAAAAAGAATGTAAGCCACCTCAGTATAAGCACTTTATTCTACCTGCAACATTGGATTCAGCATTTATTTAGACACCTGGAACATATCTGGTGATAAATGTCACAGATGGTTCTGAGAAAACAGAAGCCTCAACATAGTGTATAGTATTTCTCTTCCACTTATTTCCAGGATCCTATTTCCAATGTACTAATTCAGTCTTTTGTGGAGAGCATTCTTATTTCGTAAGATAGGCCTTATATACAAAAATAAGCAAAACAATTTAGTTTACAAAAGAATCTGCAAAACCACAAATTTCATTCAACAGTTTAACATCTGAGATGTGGTCTTGCATTTGATCAGTATCTTGATGATTAAACAGCTTTACCTAGCTCTCCCAGAAAGCTCTAACTGAAGTTACTACAAATAGCAATGTTCTTGACCATTTTCATTCATACAATATTCTCACAATACAATATCCTTTGTATTTCTCTAGTAGCTGAGCCTAAACTAGCTAACTTTGCAAATAGGAAATGGTTGTGTGCTTAATGTTGCAAGAAATTGAGTTTACCTCTGCCAATGTTAAAAGAAGAGGATCAAAGGGAACAGTTTCAGGAGGGCATTCCCACTGCAGTTTGTGCTTTACTGATCCATGCACTAACCTATATAAAGAATAAAGTTTGAACAAAATAACATATAATAATACATAATTTATTGCTAACACTATTTGCTTTAAATGTCTCACCAATTAGTCTGTTGTATTCCTACATTACATACACAATCTCAATACATAATGCTCTCCTTAGTGAAATTATAGGATCCCAGAATCAACTAAGTTGGCAAAGATCTCTGGCATCATGGATTCCAACCTGTGTATACGTATAAAGGTTAACAGTGCAATTATACTAAATTCCCAAAATATAGCAGTCTTCCAAATTCTGCTCCTAATCACACAGAAATCAGAAAATAGAAGTTATAAAAATTATAGATGCCCCTCATGCCAACACAGCAGGTATTCCTTTTCCAAAGTTACTTATTTTGATAAGTATATCAAGAAACATTCTCCTTGAATAGCAATGGGTAAGGGAAAGCAGTTGAAAGTGAAGGAAGATTATACTAGAATTTACTATTTACTCCTAAGATACAAATAAATGTATTAATATTATGTATTAATGATTGTTTTATACAATTATATACATGTACATCTTATTAATGATGGCTTATATTTTTGTAAATTCTGCATCCACGTGACAAAACACCAGAAAGTTTATTGTCTAGGCAAATATATAACTAACTTAAAATACCCCAAACTTACTTGTGAGTAGTTTTGTTAATATTCAATATGCCTGAAAACTACAGAATAGGAAATTCAATAACATGCTGTCATACTACTAAGGCTGTGAAAGGTCTACTTATTAAAATGGTACTAATTTTATTATCTTTGTTAGTAGGTATAAGTAAATACAATTACCATAAAAAATCGTTTGTGAAAGACATTTAGTTAACCAAATGTGCACATACTTAACTTTTCTTTAAAAATGTGGCTTTGATATTAATACAGCATAAAAAAAAAGAACCAAAGTAAGACAATTTCAAAGGCATGGGAAGTTGTTTTCTGCTCTGAAAAGAGTTAGGTATAAGAAATTTTTCCAGAATTGAATGGAATCAAACAACCTAACTTAAAGAGGAAACATGAAGAGATGTATTTTGTAATATATTTTGTAAAAATAAGAAACAAACTGAACACACCTGCACGGAATGCCACCTCTAGCATATGTAGCAGCAAATGCAGATGGTGGTTGAGAATAAGCATGGAACTGTGAGGACAGAAAAAAAAGCATTATTTATTTATAACAGTAATGTTTTATAGCTCTTATGAATACGTTAAAATGGAAGTTTACCAAAAAATGAACTTAATCATATGATTCTAAAACAAATCAAAAAAAGAACTGCAGCTATGGAGTGAAAAACATGTAAGTGATACACTTGTGTGAAAACTGCTTTTAAGACTCATCGGTCTGGGGAGTTGTTAAAATGAAAAAAAATGTACAATCAGTGGTCTCCTGATGGAATCACTTAATTTTTCTATTTTTTTTCTTGCAAATGGAAATATCAAAATCTTAGAGGTTCTTTCCTAAGCAGATCAAGAAGCTCCCACTCTCCTGAAGCTCTTGTTGTTATGTTGGTAACATGCAGAAGGCAGTTTTACTGCATTTCCATCTTGATCCGAGTATTGACAAAAGTATATGGTGGCAAGATGTGGGAGAAACCCCAAATATTGGGCAAGATGGTGGGAGGGCACTGCAATTGCACAGGGAGGTTCATAGTGGGTGAGAATCTAGGAAGGACACACTCGAGAAGGAAAGTAGGACCTTCATGCAAGCTGCACAAATTTGTTTTTTTATCGTATACATGCTTCTTATGCATATGAACCATTATATTATTTATTAGCAGGATCATTTAATGCTGCTTCACAGATAATACACCTTATCACAAAACATTCAGAAGGAAATACCATGAAATCTCAATTTTTATTTTTTTGAGTGTTTAAACCTACATTAAGATTAGTAGAATTGTGTTCACAGCTTAATTTCGGTCCTTGCGCTACTTGCAAATAGATTTCAAGTAAAAAAGATGCCCACAATAAACTATTCAGCCTCTGTTTATCAGCAAAGTACCTCTGCATTTCATTCATCTTCCAAAAAGCCTCTGACATTACTAATTGCCAAATTATATGGCCCAGTGGTGAACTATAATTAATGCATTCAATGCTTGTTCTCCAGGCACGGGACTTCCATGAAATAAACAATACTTTTTGTGTCACTACTCTCCCAAGAACACAAATTTTTCCTGAAGGATTACATAGTCACAGTAACTGTGAGTTTCAAATAATGCTCACCAGCAATTAATTTGCCAGATTTTATGAAGCCTTGAATACCTTCAATATGCCACCTGATTCTTGGTTTCATTGCATAACTGAAATAAGTTTCTCTAAAGCAGCAGGTGCCAAAGATTAGAAGTAAAAAAAAAAACAACCCTTTTTAATGTTTAGCTCTAAATTTCTTTTTAGGGCAATAGTACATAAAAAATATCAGTTACTATCCAAGCCACAACTGTACCAAAACACATTTTTATAAAAATGTAATAAACAATGTTATACCTTTGAGGCATTTGAGCTTAGAAGATAAGGTGTATATGATTAATAACAGAAGTTTAATTTCAGTTTCAAAAATAGGACCAGAAGAAGCATGTCCCGCATGCTATTTCATAAAGTAAGGAACACTTCACACCACAGATGGATTTTAACCAAACAGAACTACAACCACCTACACATACTGGATCAATGGTTTTAGGATTCAGCTTGGCACTAGGCTTTGGCTGTGATTCTGGAGAACATGTCTTGCTTTTCTTTGCTGCAGTCTTTGTTTTTATTTGGATGCCTGATGACATTCTTAGAACATTGCTTCCTACAAAAAAAATTAAAAACATAAAATAATTTTCATTCCTATATGACAGAATATGAAGGGTTAGAATCCCCAGGCCCAAAGACTGACATGAACAAACAACCAAATAAATCTGAGCAAGTGCAATAGGAAATAGATGCTTATTCTTATATATTGGACACAGTGCATGGGACAATTGTAATAGTCCTGTCACTGCATATTTCAAATGCGCACATTTCCTAACCTGCTCCACTTTACTTGTGTTTGAGACCTGCAGCAAAAGTGAATTAGATACAGTCTGCTTTTAGGGTAGCCTACAAAAATATGAGCAGCAGTACAGGCCTCAGCAGAAGAGCCCAGAGTCAAATAGGGTTGGGTACAGCTGCATCAGAAGAAAGCAACAATTTGAGAAGGTCCAGGATGAAGGAATGAAGCAAGTACATTCAGGATACAAAACCCAAACCAAAAGCAATAAGAGATGAGAACAGAAATGCAAGGCAGCAAAAAAAAGAACACAGAAAATGAATTCCAATTCCACTAAGAAGAATGAAAGTACTGAAAGTACTTTTTAAAAAAGACTGCAAAAATAACTTCATCTACATCCTTAAATACTGATTTAAGTACACTTATCTTCTGTAAGTCAATGCACCAGCTACCCATCACTACAAAAGTATGTAACTGGGTTGAAGTTTCCCTAATAAAAATAATAGTTCTCTACTTATTTAACATACCATGTCTGATAGTATGATGAATAATATAAATTATTTTTAGGAGATTACAAGATTTTAAATATTAATAAAGTAATAAAGAATAAAACCCCTGGTTTTGAATATTATAATGTTCAGTAATTTTTGCTGTGGTGTATTCTGCATGGAAAAAAACAACTTAGTAAATAAGACATTGGATTCCTATTGTGAAAAAGCAACTACACCATATAGAGATGAAAATAATAGGAAGCCACACACAGAAACAAACATTGCCTCAGGGATGAGCAGTGTGCTTGCCATCCAGCCACCACCCTTGGTGACACCTGCTTTTGTTTAAAATACGACAAAGTGCCAAATACTGAGATCAGGATGAATCAGAGACAGATTTGCCATGCTACTCTCTCGCCCTTAGCTCTAGCAGCCACCTGCACTAATCTCTGCCAGACTCTTGCACGTGCACTCCTTGTTTAGCTTGGCTACTCTAATTCTCCCCTCTGAGCAGGATTTCCAGTCAGGGACCTTTGTCATCATTGGCGTTATGAAATCTTTAGGACTGCTTCTGTTTCTGGTAAGTGATAAGGTCTCAGCACATCTGTAGGCATGATGTCTTTATAACTTGGGGAAAGAATTAAATGAAGTGCCCAAGTTTTACTGAATGCTGTGAAACAACGTATAATAATGATTAGCAAATCAGCTAAAATACAAAGCAAAACTAAAATTGAAAGTTTAAATCAATACTTCTTTACTGATGATTTAATCAGAACTAGTGATCCAAATCAGTTCACCTACTGTACATTTTGTTTTCTCTTTCCTACCATTTCCAGAATGTGGCTTGTCCCACTGAAAGTCTTTTTAAAATAAATAACATGCCACAATTAGTCAATTAAATCTCTTCAGAACTCACAGAAACTTACGTGACACTTTTGGGAACCATTCTGTTTTTAAAATGGAAGTCAAATGGAAAACATTAATATAGAAATAAATCTACTGATTTTGTATGTCTGTTTATTATCATAAAATTCTAATCACATTAGTGTTAGAACACAGATTTTTAACTGCCAGAAAATTAAGAATCAAAATAGTTTCATACTATAAAAGCATCAGATAAGTTCTTGACAGTAGCAGCATGTATCACAGGCTACTGTGAACACTGAAAACAGTGCCATCCGTGTCAGACTTTGAAATGTACAAATAATACAGGCAGCTTGCTAATATCTATATAAATATTTTTTTCAGAAAAGTATTTAGAAGCAATTGAGGTGTTTTTAATTTTTTCTATTTTCCAAGAAATGAAAATACATGCTAAGGTACATTAGGTAGCACTGACCAGAAAAAGTACTTTTCACAAGGAGGTCTCACTCTTCAGAGATGAAAGCTCTCGTGTAGTGAGGAGCTGGAAGGGTCACAGGTTTTTGTAGAGAGATCAGACAGGTGAAGCACAGCCGTGAATCAAACAAGCGAGGTTTGATACAGAAGTGACCCATCTACTGGCAGATGACAGACTTCCAATGAAGGAGCGACACTTTAAACAGAAATAGGAGAAGCACTTTTAAGAGACATCTTTCAAAGGAGGAAAAGAGCAGCCTGGAGCTCGGGATCTAGAAGTCACTTAAGGCAGGCACAATGGAAGTCAGTCGGATCTGAAAGGCGAGGCTGCTCCCTTACCCTGCTGAGTGCCAACTCTCCCGGAGCGCAGAGGCAGAAACACATGAGGGGCTTCGAGCGCCGTCACGGCCGAGAGGCTCAGGCAGAGAAGCTCCGGCAAATTCCCACAGAGCCCCCGGGCCGGCCCTCTCCAGCCCCGTGGGACATCCAGGGACCCTGCGGGAGCACGAAGGGGCCGCTCTGGGCCCCCGTCCCGCCCCCGGCTCCCGCTGCCTGGGCCCGCCGGGCTCCGGGCTCTGGGCTCCGGGCT
>WBNO01024092.1:0-35447 GCA_013400575.1 Peucedramus taeniatus
GCAGAGGAGGGAGAGCAGTCCTGCAACCTCCCTCTTTTAAGCACATGCCAGCACAGGTCGTGCATCCTCATCCCTGAGAGAGACAATTTACTCTCCAAGACATTCCCCCTCCATTGCAATGCCACCTTTCCTAAAGGCCCTGGATGTACTCACACAGTGCAGGGGCCAGAAAACCCTTTGTCAGAGTATGGGAGGACAAGCACTCATTATGGCAGCCTCTCTAGCAGATTCAGAGACCTTTGATGTTTATTTAGTCCAGGTCTCCAATTTCAGCATTCCCTCACGTATGCAACACCCACTTAGTCCAATTCAGAAACCTGAATATCAACAACTGTAATTACCACGCCCAGTGGTGACCTCAGACTGCAGCAACAGCATCCCTGATGCAGGCAATGCTGGTGACCCTGGCTCCCTGGCAGAAATAGTCTGAATTTGGTCTCTACAATAGAAAAGGAGTTTCTCAGCTATATAAATTAAAATACTGTGCTCCAAGATTTTACCATTGTACCATCACACTATAACACACTGCTTACTGCAAGGTGGACATGCCCAAGGACCAGCATTTGACATCATTCAGACAGAAACTGCTCTCACATAAAGGTCTCAGGTGCAGCCATAATGCCATTATTTAATTCCACATGGCCTGTGCTCAGCTTGCAGTAGCAGAGGGGAGAGGGCAGTCCTACAACCACCCTCTTGTAAACACATTTTAGCACAGGCTTGAGTTTCTTCAGCTTAAAACCTCAGGAACACAAAGCTAAAGACAGCCTAATTGCACAACTTCAATTCTGCTGCAGGAAATGGTTAAAGCATATCACAAAAGAAACATTTATCAATATAAACAGGTGTGATTGTGATGTGTTCAAAACAGCTTCCTACACAGGAAGATGGTCATGCTTACCAGGTCATGCTGGCAAGCAGCACAAGAAGCTGCAGAGAAGTACAAAATCATGTTCCCAAATCAGAGGACTTGTTAATAATTTCTTTACAAGTATGTAATAACTAGAACAAAAATTAGAGCTACCTTCAGAGAATAACATCTTCTGTAAGGCAGGCTGCAAATAGAGTCAGCAGGATCTGTGCTACCTGTCTGGCAAACGTATTTTCACTTGATAATGGGCATATGACGAGCAAGACTTCTGAAGTGACCCGTAAGAAACATCAGTGCACAACACAGTGGTTAGAACACTGCAAATGGAAAAGGTGGGATGACTCCTCCTGTCTGGGAGAGCTGTTTCTGAAAGATTTGCAACATGCCACATGGCACCACGTACAGCACTTCATCTTACCAAGGGATGGCAAACCTCTCTTAAAGCAATGAATTGCTCCTCTTTAATTCAGCGTATCTGCCCCACCCAGTGATTAAGTCCTTTGACAGTTAATTTAGGAGAATGTATTTCTCTTCCAGATGCTAGTAAAAGGCATACAACAGCAAAAAATGGTAAATGTTCAGTTTCCAGCTGCTCTGATACAGCATAAACCTACAGAAAGGATTTGGAGAAAGCAGTACACACAACATCACACCAGCATAACCCCAATAACCCCCTGTATACAGACTGAGCTGTTCCTGGAGGCACCTATTTGCTCTTCAAGGATTCAGGCTTGAAGGGATCTTTTCCATGCGCTTCACTTAGTTTTGGTTCACTACCCTGCATGCAGATACAGAAGACTTCATGACACATTTGCAGCACACCTGCAAGACATTAATGATTAATTTCCAAGCATATCAACTCTACACAGCTGTTGGGCTTTCCTTTTTCCTCTGTTCCTTCATTATTTGCTTTGAAAAAAAAAAGAACAGGAATATCATGCAAAATCCAGCTAGAGATATTAAAACATTGCAGTGTTTTTCAGTCTCAGCAGAATAGCTGGGGAGTCAGAGGTTTTAATCTAAGGATTAGGAAAAATTATTTTAAATAGACAAAGTGCATGCCAGATCAAATCCTGTCTTCTGTCATACAAGGTAACTGTTATCCAGTGGACTAATTTGCAAACATAATTTTATTTATTTATTAAATAAATGAGACTAGGTGAGAAGATGTGAAGATGTGATTTGTACTGTCAGCTCCACCCTGGGAGCGTGGACACTGAGGATGGAGGAGGCACCTGTATGAGGTCCATGCTGAAGTGAGATCTGCAGGCAGAGAATTCAGTTGATGGTGAAAGATGACATCCACAACTGGGTCTTTGAAAAATGTCATATTTGTTCTGTCAAGTCTGCAGAGCAGCTCTGGGGAATGGCTGAACAGAGCCCGAAAGGCAATTGGAGAAAGAAGCGCCCCGCGCTCGCTTCACCAGGCACCAGCTCAGAGCCTGGCAGACAGCTCTTGCTCTGAAGGGATCCAGAGGAGCTCCTGCAGCTCAACTGCCACAACTGAGAGCATCAGACAGAGGGAGGGGGAATACACCTATCAGGGTCTGCTTAAACAGGGAAGAAGCCACAGCTACATTTGAATTTATCTCTAAATCCAGATTTGGCTATCAGAGGAACAAAGACATTTAATTTAGATTTACCTCACCTATCTGCTTCTCTGCTCTTGAAAAGGAAAGTATTACTAAGGTTTTTCATGACAGAGTTAAAGGGAACTTCCTGTGAAGATCTCCCCAGACAAGAAGTGCTAGTGACTTCTTGCAAGATATAAATATAGCAAAAGCTCTCAAAAAGTTTCTGAGTCCAACTTTTACTTTCCCAGTACAGGTTGTCAGATGAGTCCTTGAAGTCTTTTGTAGCTGTACATTACCTGGAGGCTGACTGTGGGAAAGGTACAGCTACAGCTTCTCAGCGTAACTCCTGACACAAATACTGTCCTGAAGGAAAAACAATGCTCTTTTGAAATAAAATTAAACCACTAGTAAAGCAGAGCAATTACTCTGGAGAGAAGACACTTTTAATAATAATAAAATCCATGCAAGGACAACTTGAGTGTATAAAATTTAGACTTAAATAGACTGCACAGACTAGCACATCTATCCAAATGCATCTGTCTGTCCAAATTCACAGCTTGTTTTCCTTAACATAAAGGTTTGCAATAGGAATTCAGGAGAATATACCAAAAACCTTTGACAATTTCATATATGGAGCATAGAAAAAAACTGATGTACAAAGAAAAAATAAAATCAAGCATTTTTATGGAATGTGCTTAAATGCCTTGTTTCCTGTCTGAAATGTGCCTTCTGATGAAGCAAGTCCACTATGACAAATGACAAAGCTTTTTTCCATCCAGTTGCTCTTTCAGATCTTTTGAGATGTTCTGGGAATGGTGGGAGGTAACAGTCTCAGCAAAATATAGCCAGATGACCAGGGTTTAGTAAGGGAAGGCCAGATGAAAACAGACACCCTCCTCCCCGTGCAAAAGGAGAGAGGGAAACAAAATTGCCTTGATTGACATTTCTGAAAAACAGCTAACATCTAGGGATTTACTAATAATGTTCTCCCAAGGCAGGCTTTGTGTGACTGCTGATTTTGTCTCTCTGGTAACACCTTTAAAAAGAAAACCATGCCAGACAGAGTACACAGAGCATCCACTCCAAGGACTGGTCTGCACAGTCATGGTCAATGTCATAAGTCTTTCTCCCTTTGTTCTTTAAAAAAAAGAAAAGAACGAGGGAAAAATCCCATCTGTGACATAACTTAGAGCATCAGAAACTTGGTCAGCTTTTGCAGTAATCTGAATCACCCCTCTGGCTGCCCTTGAATTTTCTCACAAGATCCGAGCCCTGCACAGACAGGATGCTGTACTGCAACAGGTAAAAGAGAAAACCTGCAGAATTGAGGTCAGGGGTCTACAGCTCTGGTAACTGCTTTTCTTTTTCATTGGCAGAGGCAATGGGCTACACGTGGTGTGTGTGAAAGAATGAAAGCTAAAGCAAACAGCTTGCAAGTCTTGTTAAATTATCTGTACTGAGTAAGAACCATGAAAGTCACACAACACAGAAAGAGATTATGAAGTACAGTGAAAAATGAAAGATCTGCAGTTTAGGGCCCTGTCACTGAGTGTGAGGTAAATGGAGTCCTCCAGCTGACCAGGGGTTGCAGAAAAAATCCATGAGCATTCCAGTGTATGCAATGCTGACTGATTACTTGGGCCTAAAAAAAAGCTGAGGAAAAAGAAACAGCAGCTCAGAGAAAGGCAAAAATGAAGACAGACTTCTAAGTATACCCCAACAGTACCTGGAATACTGTGCTACAGACGTGATCTAATTAGACAATAAGTCAAATATCCACATCTCATGACTTGATGATCTCTTCTATTGTATCAAAGACCCTGAGAATTTTTTGACATTTAAGGAAACGAAGACAGCATTTTCAGAAGTTGCATGTGAGTCACTGGGAGTCTCTGATGAACTCCCTCTGAAGGAAGCAACCCATTGTGCTATCTTTCCAGCAAAAGCCACAGTGCATTTTCTGTTTGTAGTGTTTAATCATTAAAAAGAGAGGGGGAAAATCTTTTTGCTAGGGCACAGCTAATAGTAGAATGAACTACCTCATTCATCTAAATAAAGTCAGCTCTAAACCATGCAATAACCATTTAAGTGCCTCCTTTGTTAATTATTTTACTGTTTATCTAATTCATTATGAGCATCTAAATAATAAGCTCATTCAGCATTAGCCAAGATCAGACACAGAAGACACCCATTCAGCCTTTGCACCCTTCTGCCCACTGGGGGTCTGTTCTCTGCAGCCTCACCCAGGTTTATGGGGTCTCTGACCCCCTTGAGAATGTTCAATCACTCCACAGCTCAGTGCAGCACAGCTTTATGAAAGCTTCCAGTTCCTTCTACCATCAGTTCCTCCATAGCCTTTGCATGGATTTTTGGGATGGTTACCTCTAATTTTCCAATTTTACTTCAGGAAAAAGGTCACATTCCAGCATGAACAAGGACAACATTCCCAATAGCAGAGAACAGGTGAATAGTTCCATTATTAATCCACTTCCCTTTTCTTCACCTGTTGCTTCTGAATTCATTATTTTGCATAGAGCTGCAACAACTGTTCTTCTGAAAGTCAGGATTTCTATAAATGCACAATAGAGCTCACTTGGGAAACAAGGGCAACACACCTTCAAGAGGGCACAAGGAATTGCGCCTGCACCTCCCACATGACCTCAATTATATCCTGCATCCACTTCCTTTCAGAAAGGCACAGCACTTGTGATTCCCTTAAGAAAAAGTACATTTTGCCCTTCTATGCTTCATTTCAGTTTGGCATTTATATAGCTCAGAAGATAACTACACCTTTTTCTGGTGATGTTAGCATATGATTAAGTGTTCCTCAAACAGGGGCACCTTTCTTGGAGATGGTAATTGAAGTCATCACATGGATTGGCCTGAGAGGCTGCATTAGCAGTTCAAACACTGTTCTCCTCTGCTTCTGAGGAGTGAGCTAATCTTCAGGTGGAGTACAATAGCTGGAGTCTTGGAGAAAAACAGAAATGGCAACATGTCTGGGAGCCTTTTTCTTGGTGGACAAGCCCATCACAACAACACTCCAAGTGGCAAAACACAACTGGAACAAATCAAAACAAAGCCACAGCCATGCTTGAGTTCCTACTGAGGGAGTGGTGTTTTCCTCAAGTATTTCCAAACAGCGGTCAGGGCGGGTGGGTGTGGGGAGTCAAAGGCTTCAGTACAAACTGTTTATTGAAATAATTCCCTTTAATTACCCTCCCTCACACTGCAGTTTTTAGCTATGGAATCACTTGTGCCCAGGGAAGGGGCAAGTATGTACCATTTGTGACTGCAATTAAAGCAGAGTAATTAACCAATCCCTCCATTTCTGCAAGAAAAGCTTCTTAAGCTGATAATGAATTTAAGCATTTGAAAGCAGTGAAAACTGACTTCCATGCAGCAACAGCATAGGAACTGCCAAATGCTTTCCTCTTGACTGTTCACTGAGCACCTGAAATGATACAAATCATTACTTCAGCAGGCATCAGGACTGTTAATCTCAAGATTTACATAGGAGGCAAAAACTTATATTGCAATATAGCCACAGAAGGGCAACTGTACAATGTACACAAATGTTGTATGAAACAACAGGCTCTTCTGAGAAATTACAGTAATTTAGTTGTGAGAAAGCAAAAAGACTTAAATCTGCACAAATATTCTTAGGACAGCCAGGGTGAATTTACACAGCACACCAACTGCCAATTAAAAACGTTAAACAAAAGCCAACCATATTGGTCTGTAAATTTTTTCCTCCCAACTGCTGTGTAGGCACATTATTTAGAGCAGCTGTGTTATTAAGAAAGAAAGAAAAAACCAAAGCAGCTCTTATGCACTTACAAAATCCTGCACAGAACTTTGACCCTGCAGTGAAGGGCTCAGCCTATGTTTAGGCCAGCAGAACCTACTTGACTCTGAGAAGAAAATTCATCTCCAGCAAATCTATTAAATGAATGTGGCATCATTTGAGTCAGGAGCCAAGTCTCATACAACCAAAGCACAATTAAGTATCAGGCAAGCAAAATGTTTGAAGGCAGACAAACTTCCCAATTGGATGTTATAAAGCAGGATTAATAAATCACAGTGACAAGGACCATCTTTGAATTACAACTCCATTACAATTAAGCATTTAAATGCAGCATACAGTTACAGATTCTCAGCCACTTCACTTCTCAAAACTGAGGAAAAAAATGCTCACTTCCCATTTTGCAGCTGGGCAGCTGCACTCTGAATGCTGCATCAGCAGCAGTGGGTAGTGTCAAGCTTTTCCCTTGACACCCACTCCTGTACCCCAGGAGCCATTCTGATATTTCAAAAGCTGTTTTTTCATGACCTCATGGGATTCACTTTCTATTTCTTCACACCTCATTTTAAAGATCTTACAGGAAGCTCAAGCAGTCTAACTCAGGTCAATCCCACAGCAGCTGCCCTAAAATGGAAAGCCCAGCCTGAGCTGCCATCACTTGGTGATGCAGGACACCTTCCATCAGGAAACCTCGCTGAGCTATCACCTGTACCTACATGTCTCAGGCACAGCTCTGCTCAATCCATGGCAGTGCAACAGTTCAAATGAAGAACACTTTGCCTCAGCTAGGAAAAACACATCAGAAGAAAACAAAAGTCAGAGATGGATAATAAAGCCAACTGGAAGCTTTTACTGTACTACTCTTCCCCATCTCTGAAATGGTTCTGGAACTCTCACAAACACACTGAATAGACAGAAGCATACAAGAGACCTTGTCCCAGAGGCACAAAACAGAACAGGGTCAGGCAACTGGGAAACATTTTACTTGCTCAGGCCAACACAATAAGGCAAAAAATGAAGTTTTGATTGGAATGTGGCCATGCTGGCTCAAAGCAGTTATCTCCTACACTGAGTTCAGTACTGATGCCTTGAACAACAGCAATATCACGTTCCACATTTTGCAGAGGACGTGCTTGGTTTCATCCTCCACACTGCACATCCACAGCATCCCTTCTCCACCCAGCAGCAAAGAGGAAAAACCTTTCATAACCTTTTCCTGAGCTTAACTAAAAATCACCTGGTACTTGTCAACAGAAGCAAGAGCAGGGATGACAAAAGGTCATCTAAGAGCAGGCACTTGACCTTCCTGTCTTGCAATACCCGAGTGCACCTCCCCAGGTACTGCCAGTCCTGTGACACTGTCCACTGAGGATGAATGGAGCTCTGAGCCCCTGCTTCTCTCCATTTATCAATCCATTTTGAATACCACAAGTATCTTAATATAAGATGACATCTAGAACAGTTAACCCTGCACTTCTTTCACCTATTAAAAAATTGACACTGCTTCTCTGCTGCTAGAAAGAGTCAGAGACAAAAATGCTCAGGTCTGGTCCTATTCACTGTCATTCTATGATGGGCATCTTAGTCTTTTTTTAAAATTCTTCTCTCCCATACAAGGAAAGGAGGCAAGATTTATTCCCCCAAAATTGTTGAAACAAGACAGATGAACAGAGGAAGACAAAGCAGGGTGAATGCCACAGAAGTGCATAAACACAGAGGTGCAAGCACAAGGGTGGGACCCTGCTGGGAGACAGCTAAGAGCTATTAACACCATGCAGTGCAAACCATGTTTAGACAAACCCTGAGGATACACATCTGGATGATATTGACAGAAGTGACCTTGCTACAAAAGCAGGGATATCACCAGCTCCCCAATATTGCAGATGTCCCAAGCAAATAAAGGCCTTGTTTCCATTTGTATTCTATAAATTGAAATAATTCAACTGCCTTCCAGCAATATTTTACATTTCACAATCATTACCTTCTCTACATCATGGGAAATTCAAACCAGCATTCATTTTAAAGGCAATGTATTTCATCCAAGAGGAAACTGAGGCACAGACTGTCAAGAGATTATTCCCCAGTTCTTCAGTGTCTGACAGACTCCTGTCTCTTCCATCAGCCGAAGAGAAGACTCTGGTTCTTTAACTTTTCAGGCCACTGAAGAGCCCAGCTGAAAAAGTTTATTCTTTCTGTGTGGCAGATTTTGTGAAATGTCCCACAAATGGAAGGTTGCCTCTGGAACTCATTTATCAGGAATTTCAGCAATGCTCTACACAGATGTTGCATGTAGTGATAGATTAGGCTCCTGCTAAAAGTCAAAATGTTGTTGAACTCAAACATGAAGGATTAACTCCACTGGACTTGAAATTGCAGAACTCCCATGAACACTGACTGTAATTCCCTCTCATGACAATAAGAATATCCCAACATCCAACAGTGAAACGACACGACCCGTAGGCGGCACCTTGTCCTCTTCCCCCCACACTTTTCCCCTACAATTCAACTGAAATTCATATGTGTTTGCTAAACTTTCCCTAAGCACTCAAGATTCTAGTCAATTTTCTTAAATTCTCAACATCAGCTAATATTTCTGCAGAGGTTCTAATCTCCTTCAGTATTTTCAACAGCATTTTCTCTCTCTGGTTCCTCACTGCCCACCCTACCTCAGCATCTGACACCCAACATCCATCTCCTTCAGTATGTGCCTGAAGCACTCGGATTCCCATTCAGTAACTGTGAAAAGCCACTTCTTCCACCACGAGCAGGAGCCATTTCTCCCTTGCCTTTCACAAAAACCTTCTCCAACCATCAAATACAACTCACAGGAGTTCTGCCTCAGAGTTTTTATTACCAGCCCCCTTTCAATCAAAGGCACTGGGCCAAAATAAACCATCTCACTTACTAGTCCTGCACATTGCTGTCCATCACTGCTATTCTTAGCATACTTGGCAGCATGTCCTAGGGATTGCTCATTTTAAAGAGATGTATATAGGGAACAGGATGATAAAGTGAGATTCTTGATTCCTTCAATGGCATAAGAGAGAGCCTTAGAAACAAGGATATACAGAAACTGCCCCAATGGCATCCATCAATAGAGGCAGAGTCACATGTTTATCTTCTTTACAAGAAGCTTTTCAAGCTGTAAGTGTTCAGGTTATTTGTAGAGCCTCAGTTTCAATTTCATGAAGCCTAATCTAAATTTTTTGCTGAAGTTGCTATATTAATAGCAGCTTCTTTCCTCCTGGGAAATATCAACACAATCATCTCTTGGACTCTTTAATACAGGCTAATAACAAAGGAAGGCAAAAAGCAAACTACAAAGAAGACAACAACCCACCTTAGAGAAGTTCTTATTTTTTAGTTGGCAAGCAAATGAAAACTCCATATCTACAAAGGTGAAATAAGTATTTCAGAAACATATTTCTTATTCCTACATGGTGAGAAAAGCCTTTTCCAATGGATTGAAGTCCCTCAGTTCAATCTTAACACTAACATGAACTTTTCAAGTATTTTCTGCTCTTGCAGATCATCCATGTGCTTTTTAAAAACCTTTTTCTCAGAAAAGTAAAAAAAGTTCTTTAGTCTCCAAACTGAAGCCAGCTCTGCATACACTCATAGGTCAGATCTCAAACCCTGCTACTTCTTTACATGAACAGTAAGAAAAGCGTGGCTGTTGTAACAAGTACAAATCCTGAAGGAATGTCCCAGTCATGTGAGCGTGAGCTGGAAAACAGAGCACCATTCTGTAAATGTTCTAGTCTTACAACCAATTTTGACTGTCTGTTGTACACACACTTACATGCTTCTCTTACAAAGCCTCTTCAGTCCTTTTTGTGGCTCACCACTCACTCACTTTATAGAGGTCACTCTGGGGAAAACTGTTTTTTCTTTGCACCCTAGCTGCTGATTTCCATGTTAATTCATCAATAGATGAGGTTCACTATAGGCCATCACTCCTTGTTACTGCACAGCTCAGCACGGCCCTGGTGTGTCCATCTGCTGGGCTGGTGAGGCTGGCTGGTGCCACAGGATCTGCTGGCAGGCTTCCAGGGCAGGCAACCAAAGAGCTGCTGGCCTTCCAGCAGCATCATCCTTCTTCCTTAAAATGCCACATCTTTCTCCCAAAAAACACACAGCAACTGCTCTCCAGCTGAGCCATCCAAATCGCTCCACTACCTCAGCATGAAGATGTATCTTGAGCTTTGAAACAAAACGTTTTTGCACTTGAAGGATGTCAGGGGTTACCTACAGAAACCTGCCCAAGTACTTCCCTGGGTTGTCAAGCAGCCAAGCACAACAACAGCAGTCATTCTGACACACTAACAGGCCAGGGACCAGCTGTCTACAGCAAAGAGCCATTTTCTTGGTTGCAAGAGAGGCTTTATAAGTTATTATGTAGTGGCTAAACAATACCATAAACCTTTTTTTTAATGTTGATTTGTTGTATATTAAATAAATCACTGGGTAGCCCTAGTTTTACTTAATTTAACATAGCTTAATTACTTTTAAGTTTTTTCCCCAGTTTATTGAGCAACATTTCAGAAGGCCTCAAGTTCTCCTGATGCCTGGTATTCCTCCCACCAGCGAAGGCAGAAGCACATCTGGAAATAACACAACCCTATTGTTTTGCTTATAATAATAACTAAATAGACCTTATGGAAACAGATTTCATCTCCTATGCACAGGGAAGTGTGAATAGCAAAACAATGATCTACACAGGTGATGAAAGATGGAGCAAAGTGTTTTTGAACCAGTTTCCACAGGAGCAGCCCAAGCAGATACGTGGCTGCACCCAGCAGGGTGAGAGGACACAAGGCTTGTGCTGCAGCCAACAGCAAACCACTCACTAGAACACATCATCACCTCCTGATGTGCTTGATTCCTCAATATGGTAAGACAAAAATAGCATGGTTGTATCACGATGATAGTAGGAAAATCATACACCTTGAATGTTTTATCCTATTTTAACATAAAGGATTTTCCATTAGGCAAGGACAGCCTTTCAGTAGCAGAATAGTATTTCATGGGGAAAAAAACCCCATGAGCTTTTCAGTTTCTGAATAGGAAAAAAAAAAAGTATTTCCAGATATCCTTTTGAAAAAGGACCATTGAGACCAATTCTGTTGTCTACTTCAGAGACCTTTAAAAGACATTTTGTAATTTCAAGCCAAAGCGCAGAAACTCTGTCTTGGGGAGGGAAGAGGAAAAGAAAGGGGAAAACAATTTAATTTCCCCTGCTCATCTGAACACGCATCAAGTGACCCTTTCAACAAACTCATAAAAATGTGCACGGCAGACAGAAAATAATTTAGGATGCATTTAGAATTTATTGACTTGGCCCGGTCATACGTTTGATAACATATCTTGCTGTTAGTATGGCAAGTGGGGAAAATAAAATTAAAGCTGATCGTGAAAACTGGCAGGCTTAAATGGAGCTTCAAACTATACCAAAACAAAAAATATCTGATCTCTCTTTGGAAAATACACTGAAATGTCTCCAAATTAGCCCTGATTATTGCAAAATCACTCCCTCAAGAAGAAATGGGCTACAAAACCACTCGTGGTGGTAGGCATGAGAAATTGAGCTTCAAGACCAGTCACTGGCCCTCTGCTCCTACCGTTCCACATGGCCAGTGAAAGCTTCCTTAACAGGAGAAGCACTATTTCAGGACTACCTGAAAGAAGCCCAGTATTTTACATTCTTGCTGCATCAGTTTGACTCTGCCTTATTTAGTACTTCCTGCTTGAACAAAGTCCCAGTATTTTGTCTGGGGGTGAAGGGGAGATGTTAATTTACAGGGAAATGTGAGGGTGGTTTAAGCCAAGAAAAGCCTGTCAAGCACTGATGTATAAACTTTAGCTTTCTGTTATACAGCAATTCATCCTTTCTTCAATCCTTACCCATCACACAGCCAGATGTTGCCAACTTTATCAGCATGACTTCTGCAATGATGGCTTTACATGGCAAGGGACTGTGCCACCCCCTGCCACTGAGGAGGTATCTGCACCTCTTAGGGAAGCTCAGTACTTGCCTTAATTATCTGTAACTCTGGTGGTTCTACAGAAGGCTTCAAAAACAAAATCTTAAGAGTTCTCTCAAGGCTGAAGGGCAAAAATATAAGAGACGTGAGAGGTCTCCATTTCTTTGTGTTTTTTAACTCTTCAAACTTCCCTCCTGGACCTGGGCGAAATTCTGAACCCCAGACTGCCAACAGCACACCAACCAAGGCAGGCTAGCAGATCCCAACTTGGACAGAAGACAAGAGTCCAAGAAAACCCAGACACATTATTCAGTCTCCCTAGCTTATGTCTGGAGTAAGTCATCTGAATTTGATCGTGTTTCAAGAGAAAATAACTAAAACACCCAGTGGGTTTTTTTTTTTAATTTACTTTTGAATACACTTGTGAGAAGGGCTGAGGAAGAAGCCTCTTACTGCAATACCTTACAGCTACAAAGAAAGCAATCCAACCTTTTACAAAGTAAGGAACACAGCAAAAAAACAAAAGCAGCCAAAAGCTCTTCAAAATGATCGAGCACAGGGCTACCTTGCAATCTACTTCTTGATTAAGCAAGAGGTTTGGGATGCTTCAAAGGGTACAAAATTTCACTGAAAAAGTCACCACCTCAGCACTAAGAAGAGAACAGCAAAGCCTGTCCAGGCTCAGTACCAACCTTAGTGGCCTCTCCACAGGATTATCTCTGCAGCCTCCAATTCAATGCTGTTTAACACACCACAGCACACATTTCAGCTGCTAATTCAGCTCTCTGGTCAAAACAGGCAACAGAAGCAAATGGATCATTTCTCCCCAGACCCTGATTTCCAACCTATGATCATTTATTTATGCACAGCAGTGCTCACAAATTCATCTCCAGCAGCCCCTGGTACACAAAGCTCAGTAACCTGATATGGTTTCCATGAGCCCAGATACAGAGATTGAAGGCAGGACCATTAAAACAAAACAAAAAAAGCACTGAACTGCAAGGGAGTCGATGATGTTTCAAGGCATGTAGCAAGCCTCTCCTACTGATCACTCTGCCAGTTCTTCAACTGAACCACAACTGAAAAGCCAATTTAATAAACATCTCGCATTTCAACAGGCAGGACACCACCAGGCACCAAGAAATGTTGCAGCTCAGCAAAAAGATAATGCAGTGATCACTGGGTGGGTATAATAGAGGGATTATTTTACAATTACAGCAACAATGAAAAAGCAATTTATACAGTAACACGCTGATGTACTGGCAAGCGCCTGTCCAAAGGGATTAAATGAAAGTCTGACACAGACTACAGACAGAAGAATGTCTTTAGCAAAAGGTTTATGAACTTCCCTAGACAGACATGTTTGTAAGCAAGACCCTTAAAGACAGTATCGTGCATTTAGACCCATTTTAGGTAACAGGCACAATGCACAAACAAGAAATAAAGTTCACTTTGAGAATTCTTATTTACTGGAAGAGAAGCAAAAGCATATGTGTTTTGGCTAGGTCACTTTTAATTGCTTCCGAAAGCATACTTCAGTGGCCCCCTCAGTGAACTTCATTTCTTGGGCTAAAAATGGTCAAGGAACCTCAGAGGGAGCACTGGTAGTTCTTGGGGAGCTCCTGCTGCAGCAGTGACTTTGACAGAATATTTCAGAAGCCCTCAGCAGGAACAGCAGGGAAGCAGCCACGAGAGAGGAAGTTATCCAGGAACACTGTGGGGATGGCCAGAATGGTTCACAGTGCCTCATGCCCCTGAAGCAACACCCCTGGTACTCTCTGGGAAAGAGCTGCTTAGCAGAATCAACTTGCAAGGATAACCTGCAGGTAGATCAGGCTCCCTTCCAGAGCAGGCAACATCCAACTGGGAGGGAAAAAAACCCCACGCTTCAGAAGAAAAATTCGGGTAGTTCAAAGGGAGGGCAAATGAACATTTTTACAAACCACAGAGCTTTTAGCTCTGGTTGATTTATTAAATGGGTCGTCCTCTTTTTCCTATCACTTCAGGCAACAGTTGAATTATTCAATGAGCTCCAGTTGACTATGTTGTTTCTAAAACACTTGGGCTACCTCTGGGGAAGGAAGACAAGAGGCAAGGGGGAATAAAAACATGTTTAAAAGTTAAAGAATTTAAGAGAAGTGGGTCCTATTCATTTAGAGAAGTCTCAGAAGCAGAGAGGAAGTCAAGCATTTCTGCAGGTCTCCTGGCTAAGGAAACTTGTAGCACATGGAGAAGTGGAGATGTGCAGCTCAGCTGCAAAGCTCACAGCACAGGGGCAGCCTTGTTCCCATACCAGCTCCAGGGTGATGCCCCTTCTGCTCCCACAAACAGGATTCATGGCTCAGTGACACCCACTATGGGTTTGGAAATAAACACATGCTTTACCCTCTGAACTTTCCCCATCCCTAATAGAACTGTCAGAAGAATTTCTCCTGCAGTCCAACTGAGAGAAAAGCGGTTTTCAGACAATCTTTCAGAGTTTAATAACTGCAGTACTTTTTTTTGCCAGCTCAAAGCAGAATGACTGGAACTGGACAGGAAGAACAAGAATGAAGCCAGCCTCTCAGTGAGGCAAATACCAAACCATCAGCTAACAAAGCAACATTCCTCTGAACACACCATTTCTCACGGATCACCAGCTCCAGGACTTAACTTCATAGTGGCATTTAATTAATGAAAAAACTGTGTGATGGTCATGTGAACAGAGGTTAGTTTTCAGATGTTTTTCAGATTTCAGCAGTAGCAGAAGTGGTGGGTCATGAAGTAGCAGATGAGCTCTTGCAAAACTATGACCCAGCAAAGAAGAGATATTTGCTCCAGAGAAGGTTGGCTTGCTAGAAGAAAGCCTGTTGACAGCAGGGAATTCTGCTATCATTTGTGTTTGCTCAGTAATTGGAGCTGGATGCAGGAAAACACAGGGATCCATCAGCATCAGCTGAGACAAAATCAAATCAGGAAATACATTCAAAAAAATAATATAATCAATAAAAAGCAAAGGACCTGACAGCAAACCACTGAAGCCAAAAGCAGACACAGTTCTTTGCTACACTAAAAAAAAATTTAAAACCCCAAATCCTGTAGATAATTTACTCATGTATGACATATTTCACTACTGCTTCCAAAACACTTGCAAATCACATATGTATATTTCAAAATAAAATTACTTATTTATGGCTTTTTTAAATATGACAAGAAATTTACAGGCACATAATCTGTAAGAATACAACCAGAGCATTCAGACCTCAGTAAATCAGAGGATTCCACATGCCAAATGATGCTTAAAAATTAAGATTAAAACCAGAATGCAGCATTGACAGCTGGTAAGAACTTCAGAAATGTAAAAACGGTAAAACAATAGTCAGAGCTAATAATCAGGGTCCAGACCTGAGCCCTCTAAGTCTGCCAGCCCTACCAGTTTTGTGGGCCAAGTACCAGTACTGAATATTGAATTCTCTCTCTTCACCCTCAGGTGAGTGGGAGAAGTAACAGGATGTACTCACTGGATTTATCTTCCCTGAAGAATTCCCATTTCTTTCAAATGTTGTCTTGAACCAAAACACTGCATCCCAACTGCTGCATTGTCCTGGGTACCTTACTAATACCTACATGGCTTTGGTAACAGAGCAGGCAAGATCCTTTTCCAATGACCTCTTAATATTCCTTCCTGTGTCTTACTAAAAATTCTTCCCAGCCTCTCCATGGGTTGTCATTTATCTTTTTATGGATGAAGTCTGTCCAATCCAGCAAGTCCAGGTTCTCATTACTGCAGCAATGGCACTGATGCAGGAATTTTAAATATGTGGGTTTAGGTGCTGTGTACTCATTGGATAACTGTGAATGCAGTGTAAGAATTACTCACTGCAGTGATTTCAAAAGGATACTTTAATAGCTTTTTATAAAAAAGGAAGTTTGAGCTTCTGAATCACCTATGTAAAACAATCAAATCTGCCTATTTTTTTTAAACTAAGAACACGGTCTTTTTGTTGTATTCCAGTAAAGCTGCTTCATTGTAACCGGGCATGTTGCACAATGCCAATTTTCAGCCTCCAGTGTCATAGGGAAATTCTCACTCGAGTAACTTCCATTCAGTCCTAGCCAAGAGCATTAGAATTTGTATAAAGCTGATGTGCTTTACCCAGAGAACAGCACCCAACCAATCAATTTCAAACAATCAATGAAGTTTACTATACAGACCCAAAATTCAATATTGAGGACACATCTTTGAAGTAATCTAGAATATCATCCCTGGGAGAAAACTACTCACTAAAGCCACTTCATTTTAGTTTTAATTTTGTGTTTGCTTTGTGTTTTTTTTTAAATAAGCAAACAAGATTATGACAGAAATTATGCAATAGACAGAAAAGGGGCTTATCTAAAGTAAATAAAGCCTCCTGTTTGCAACCAGCTGACAGCATTTGGTATTTCTCTCTCCTTCCCTACCCCTCTTTAAGAGAGGTTTTCTAGTTACAAATCAACTTTCAGAAGAGATTTTCAGGTGAGTAGTGACTCCCTTCTCTGTGTGGCCATTCTCATGGCACCACTGAGCAGGAAAATTGATAGGACATGCTGCAAATTTGACAGTGAGCAGTTCAGACACCAAATGCTGCTTGAACTTGCACAAATTTTTTTTATCTTCACTTTTTGGAACACTAGGTACATTATGAAGAGCAATGCAAACTTGAGATGCACCCATCAGTAAGTTCAGTGCAACTCAGGAAGATTTACAGAGTTTCTATTCAAATAACTCCAACTTCCTCAGACTTTTAGAAACATCACCACACAATCTTGAGACAGCCCCCTCGAAGATGTCTTGCATTAATCAAATGATGCAGCATCAGCAGATAAGGGGCTGCCAGTGGGTTTTTAGTGACAAAGAGCATAGGGGCAAGATGTTCAGGATGAGTGAACTCTCGTCCAAACCTTCTCTACAGACCAATCCTCCCAGTAAGTTACAGGCAGTCGCATTTTCTCACCACAGCCATCAGAGGAAGAACAGTGAGGGCAGTGCCCTGAGGGGAAGGTGCCTCACATCAGCCTGGGAACAGAGGAAGTTGCCTGTGAGAGCTCCCCAACAACCAAAGCAGAACTGTCAGGATGGGCTGGCAGGGTGAACCTGAGCAGCTGCAGTTCCTACAGCATTCACAGCCTCTCAGGTAACCAAGGACTGCAGGCTACACCTGCCTGTACAACCAACCATATCCATGGGCACTCTGACATACACATACTACCAAATAAACTAGAAAAATGGGAAGGACAGAGGTACCATGGTATTCAAATGAGAGCCTTCCAACCAGAAACACAACCAGAAGTAGTCAGGACAGCAACCTGACATTGTCTCCAACAAGCTGCTTTAAACAGGAACATCACACATTTATCTACAAATTCCTCCTCTTCATTTTTTACTATCCAGCAGAAACAGGTCAGATGTCCCATGTATGTGCAAGAACTCCTACTGGCTGTACTTTGTGGGCAGTGTTAACTACATATGTCTCACTTGCCATGTCTCTTACCACCTACTGAATCCACAGGGATCAACATCTGGACTCCTCACTGTTACTGGAACACAGACACAGCAAAAGGTCCAATCTTCAGTCCTGGAGCCACAGGTGCTCCTGGCACAGTGCCTGCTCTCATCTCAGCCCACACAGGGCACATATTATTTACTTTGTCAAAATGTTCAGAGACCTTTAACCTGCCCAAAGACTGTCCACTTGTCTGCCCACAGGGGAGAGGAATGAAATTAGTCATCATAAAGAAAGAAAAAAAGCTCCTGTGGCTCCTTTTCCTCTCTGCTCTGTAAGGAACATGCCCAACTGAAGTGATTCCAGAAGAGGCAAATACCCTGAGCCTTTAGCAGTAACACAAAGGGGAGTGAACAGGGGGCAACTCTCCAGGGTCTAGATTCCTGAATGGGGCAAGACATGATGGGGTGTCCCAACATGCCTTTCCTCTTTATGTTAGCTAAGAAATCTAGATTCAAATCATCAGACTTAGTATTTTATAATTTCAGATTATGCACACAGAAGTCTTGAAAATCACATCACCCACTAGAAAGAGTAATTTTTGCTTGACTAGGCCAAAACTTCAGAGAATAACTGTTTACTGATATTCTCACAGAGGTAGTCAAGAACACAAAGAATGCCACATTAGTTCCCCACAGCCAAGTTACCAGACTTTTCTGTAAAAAACATACTGGAGTAGGGTTCCCCAGGACAAGAGCCACTATGGAACCCTTCTTCAGCCTGATGATGGGCCCCCCAAGCGTGCCCTAACTCTTGGCAGCAAGACCAAGAGCTTTACCCTTAAGAAAGTGTGGGCTTTTGGACTCATTTTTTCTGTTTAATAAAAAAAGGCATACAAGATAGAAGGTGGAGAGAGGGAGGACAAAGCAAACAGTCTAGGATCCTCTTTTAGGTTTTTTTTTCCTGTAGAAAAATAAATAAACTCAGGGAGCCTTATAGCACAGGAGGTTCTAACTGTTCTCTGTAGACCTTCCAAGCACAAGAAAAGAAAAACAAAGACATTAATCTGGGCAGTAACAATGCCAATAACCACATTCCAAAAGCCATGGTGCAGTTAAGGTATTTCACTGTAGCATCACCACCACAATACATCATGGCAGGTAAGAAACGTGGAATTGGAATTCTCCAAACCTATGGGAATGGAAATCTCACATCAACTCCAGGAAAAATCAGGGAACAAAAAGTCTTAACCCTTCTCCACTTGATTAGCACCTATCACATTTAAAGGATGACAAAAACACTCTTTCCATTCCCTTAAAATCTGGGAATTTAACAGGGAGTATTTCCTAAGCAATGATCCTCCTGCACTTGGCTCACTAGTCTGCTGTCATTCCAAATGCCTCTGGAAACATGAGCAGGATCCAGATACCCCAATTAAAAGCTGGCATGTACTCAACTGCACTGCTGAACAACCAATTGTTAGTCCTCCAATTATTGTCCAACAACTCCCTCTGCAAAGCTGCCCCTCCAGCACCGTGTTCTGTGATTGGCAATACTCGATTTGGGAAGTTTGCAAAAGTTTAAAAATAATGTATCACTTTCCTAACAAAAACAGTGAAGTTTTTCTAGGCATAGTACAATCAATTTAGTTCTGTTACTCATAAAAGCTCTTAAAACCTGTCACCAAGGCTCTCCTAGCACTATCTTTATTTAGATAAATGTTGATCCTAGAAACTTAATTGCTGTCCTTCTGATACAACTGCCTCCTGTCTTCAACTCCCACAGTCAGAGATACTGAAGGAGACACTGCCATTAACTGAAGCCTCTTCTTCAATAAAATCCCCAGCATGAAAAATGCAAAAACAGGTCACTTGAAGAGGGGTGTCACAACCACACAGAATTTGCAAGCAACACGTAGGCCACGTATGGCAAAATAATGGTACAAAAGGACACTCAGCCCTCACTCCAGAGCTCTGCACACCACTGCTCTGACTCACAGCTCATGTGGCTCACACAAAATCTCTGTTTAGGGAAGAGCACCAAGTTGCACTTTGGAAGAGGCAGGCAAAAGAAAAGAAGTCAACTCCTACATATTCAGCAATGGAGCTAGCACAGACTGTGCACCCACTACAGCACAAAAGGCCTATTCAATTTACCTGCTGTTACTAAACTCAAAACCAGTTTATTTACATGAGATTTTCTGTAACAAACAACATTCAAGTGGAAGCCATAAGTAGTTTACTTGAAAGGACAACAGGCAGCATTGAACTACACCATCTCCTAGAAGCTAAAGCAGATATGCCTTACAACCTTTCTTTTTTGAGCTGGCCACTTGAACAGAGGAATTCTGGAAACGAACAAAATACCATCAAAATCAGTATTCTGGTTCCTCTTTCTGGCATGAAATTAACTTCCACCCTACTAAACCAGCTGACTGGTTTCATCAGCATCACCTGAGCATAGCCCCTTATGATGTTTTAATTTACTTATTTTTCAATGGGCTATCCCTTGAATTTTTCAGCATCTTGGCATGCTTGGTGTTGGTTGAAAAATATTTATCAGGAGATATGTCAGCCTGGAAGGAGAAAAATCATGTGGGATCTTATCAGTGTAAATAAATACAGGGATGGTGCAGGGAGGATGGACTCAGTGGTGTCCAGGATAAGGACAAGGGGCTTTGGGCACAAACTCAAACACAGAAGGTTCTGTCTCAACACCAGACACTGTGAGGTTGACTGAGCACTGCCAGAGATTGCCCTGGGGGGCTGCAGAGTGTCAGTCCTTGGAGACATCCAAAAGCCACCTGCAAGTGACCCTTCCTGAGCAGGGAGTTGGAACAGATGAGCTCCAGAGGTCCCTTCCAACCACAGCCATTTGGTGATTCTCTTGCTCCAAAATATATCCTACTGTTTTTGAAATTATAAATCTGCATTCCAGTTCCTCTCCAGACATTCCCCACCTAAAGCAAGCCAACAGGGAAAAACAAACCTCAAAGCCTTTCTGAATTGCCTCCCCCACATTCAAATCTGCAGTGGCCATAAACTCATGCATAGTAATGATCAGCTTTACTTGGGGCTAAATAAACAGACTTCTCCCAGCACCACTTTCTAACCGTGGCACAGAAGACTCTGAGCTTCCTTTTGCTCATCAGACAGGCAAACACATATAAAAATAAGTCTGGAACTTTGGCAGAGTTTGTCTTCTGGATATCTACCCCATCCAAAACACATCTGTCAATTCATATGCCATAATCTTAAGTGATACAAAGTAAAATAAGAAATACCCGTCCCACACAGTTTAAAGCATCTCGCTGTATTTTCAGGTGTGGGCTGAAAGCTACACCCCTTAAAAATGCCAGAAGCACTGATATTCTCCCTCAGATAACCCCAAAGTTACATCCCCTGGTTTCCTCAGCACAGAGTGCAGTATCCAGGAACTGTGACCTGCTTACCTTTGTCTCAGTAACAAAGTGTTGACAATCCCTCCAGAATTCATTCCTTTAAGGGAAGGAGCAAAAGTTCAGTTATCTACAGGAGATGAGTTAAAGCCTGCCCAGTCTCTCTCATCTCCCCACTCCCCAGCTGGATTGGATGGCCTGGCAAAGCTGTCTCTACTCACCTTCAGCCCCCTGTGATCCTGCTAAGGGGATCTCTTCAACAAGTCAAAGCATGCAAACATACCCTTCAAAATCTCCCTTAAAAAAAGCTCCTTAAAATCCGTCTCTTCATCAGTCATCATTGTAAAAACCTCTCCACTCTCTGCCTATGTGACCTACCCTATTCAAAGAACAGGTTCCTGTCTGGAAAATCAACCCCCTTAAATCAGGCACCTTTAATCACATGGTCCTTGCCAGGGGTAAGAAAGAGCTATGTTCTCATGTATGTTCTTTATGCTTGCAATGTGTTCCTAACACTCTAACAGATATCTGCTTTCTGTCATACTCTGTGCTTGTTTAACCTTTACATCATTGTTGTCTAGAATTAATTCCATGTAATCTCTGACAGACTGTCTCCATGGTACTGACACATTGCCCCACATTATTATATGCTGACATTCACAGCCACTTCATGAGAAAAATGGTCCTCACTTAGATGCTAAATCAGCAGCCATAGTATGCTCTAATGTGCTTCTCACTAAATTGATCCTTGCTATTGCCAGCCACAAAAACGCAACTGATACATTGCACACAATCTTCATTCATCACATTTCAATTAAACTTCAATAAGGCTGACTTCAAGAGCGCCACCATCATCACCAGATGGCTGAAAGTTCAACTCAGCACCAGCAAACAACTCGCTGTGCCACCAACACTCTCCATTTAACAGCCTCCTGCTCCTCTTTGGTAGCAACTCACTGTCCCCTAAAGCAAGACTCCAAAGGTAACCCAGAGCTTGGATCTAGTTTGACAGTTTGCAGTATTTAGGGCACCTACAAGGCCTCGTGGAGTGTAAAGATATCACAGAATGCAAGCAACAGCAGAGCCTCCAGTCTCCCTGCTATTAAGTATTTACATACACATGTGGATGCTTTGTAGCTCTAGAAAACTTTTAAGGAAGCTGAAATTTTCAAAAGTATATTACAAGTGAGGCATTGAGTAGTTCCCAAACCTTTCTGAATGCTGACATCTTTCTGTACTTAAAATTCAGTGAGCTAAAGAAAGAAATATTTAGCTATTTGAGTTAGCGTATTGTCCCTCCAGAATGAGGAGTACTGGGCTATAAAGATTTATCTTCTTTACATCTTATGTTACTTCAACAGCCAGCTAAAAATAGAAAAATGGTAATTATTTAGCACATCTTTAAAGCAACAATTTCCCTCCCAATTAATTTCCAGTTCCTCAGTTTAATTATCCACTCAAATTTTCTTGACGCACACACTGCAAGAAGCTGAATGTGTTTCCTGTAAATTTAATCACCTTCAGAAATAATGACCTAAAAGAACTTTCTAAGCAAAGAATCAGAAGTCCATTCCACTAAATCTGCCTGGATGGGGAGAAGGCAGGAATTGATGTCACTAGACAGTAAACCCTGGAGCTTGAACCCAAGTAACAAGCTGCTTTCACTTGCCCTCAGGGTCAATGACCCTAATATAATAACAAGTAGTTCCGGCCCAAATAAGAAAGAAACTAATTTCTCATTCCAAAAAACAGAGGTCATCATTATTGCTCACATCAGCCACACTGGAGCCCGACTCAGGAGTCTCAATGTCTACTGAAGCTGCAGACAGTCCAGACCTATTTCTGCCAAGTTTAGAGACAAAACTCCTGTAAATTTCTCTAATGTATGATTGGAGACTTGGGGAGAGAAGTGGGAAGCAGAGAGATCAAGCACTGCCCTGCTGGTAGCAGAGCAGAAGTACCACCAGGGCAGAGCAATGCACACTGCTGCACTCAGATCAGGCAGAAACCACACAGACCTTTCTCCACCCAGAGCCAGGAGAAGGTTACTTCCAACAGCTCCTATATTTTCTTTTCAGCATGTCTCTATTCTTCTACCCTGTAGCCTTATCCTAGAAGGGGCAGTGTTCCAAAAGCCAAGGAACAAAGCAAGAGAGGAGGGCACAGAGCTCCCCTGCACACAGAGCCCTGCCTGGCTGGGGATACAGAGGTGCCTGTGCAGAGACCCTCCAGTCACAGGACACTGCTCACCCAGCTGTGACAGGACTCCTTGAACCTGTATCTGAAACCTGTCTTCATATTTAATCCAATCCTCCAGCGGGCACCTGCGTGGCTTTTGTCTCATGTTGGAGGCATGAGGGGGCAGGAGATTCTTTGCAGATAAGAGATTACTTTAGCATTGTACAATCAGAAGACAAGAAGAAAAAAAACACTTACTACTCAAAGCTCTGTCATTTGAGCACAACAAAGGGGAACTTTTAGAACAAAGCATTTCTGAAATCAAATATCTGCTAAAAGCTTACACTTTTCAAGCCTGTCTAGATTACTAACTAGGTCTAAGTGGAAATGCACAATCAGACAACAGAAAGAAGGCAGGGTTAGCATAAAGTGCAATGATCTTATGAAATATTTAAGCAAAGCATGTGACCATTGATAATATGCACTTTGACTGAACAACAGGCTATGCACATAAACAATGTGGGGCTTTGGGAATTTTCTTCCAAACCTCTAGCACATGGACATCTGTGGGCAAGGAAGAAAAAAAAAGAGTTTAAGAAAGAAAAAAAAAAAAAAGCAATATACACCGGGACACATTCCAGATTTGCATGGTAGAGACCCTGTAATGTATATTTGCAAAATTATGCACATTCTAGCTTAGGAACAGACGTGTACACACCAAGAGGTTCTGGAACCTTTAGGTTATTCAGGAAACAACACAAGAGGAAGGATTCTGATGAGAACAAAGCTCTCATACTTACCTCCAGTCAGCAACTTCAGCAGGCTGTTTCTGTGCTGAGCTGGTCAAACCCAAACAAATCCATGGTTTAATTATTAATAAAGCCCCCACCCCAGTCAAGGCAGGCGGGCAGCTGTACAAGAGTATAAAGACATTAAATTACAGTATTTTTAACTCACCTGCTTAAAAATCAAGTTTTTTTCAAAAATTAGAATACCAGAAGGAGACCAGGTAACAGGACTAAGCTTCATTTCTCTTCTGAATCACACACTTCATCTGAGCACAGCACCTATTCCTGAAACCACCCATGGACAAAGCCTGGGTAGGCTCCTTCCTGCTCCAAACCCCAGACCAGAGAAACTCCAGGAAAATTAAGCCAGCAGTGATAATTTCTCCTAAGAAACACCCAATCAGAGATGATAATTGTTTGCATGCCTTGCTTTACAATAAACAGACTGCCATCTGGCAAAAGCAAGTTCTACAGGACCTTACACAGCACACCGGCAGTAAAATTCACTTGCTTACCAACCAGAGAGAAGGGGAAGGCTTGCACCCAGGAAATACTCCAGGTATGGTGTCACAGACCAAAATTTGGGGGAGAAGTGTGATGGAGGTTATAGGCTATAGCTATGGGTTCATGAAACTCATGTCAGCTTGGGGATAGGCTGAAGCAGGAAAAGGGGCCATGAACTGCACACTCAGTTCCAGCATCACTTGGAGCACTGCACTGAACTGCACTGTCTGGACACCATGGCTGACCCACCCCTCAATTCAGGGAGCTCTGACTCATTTTATCTAGGGGCATTCAAATCTTACCAGGACACAGCTAGACAACTGGCTACTGTTAATTTGTGTCAATGAGGAATTCTACACGAGGAGCAATGCTCAGACTGTCTAGGAAGGTAACTCATAACTTACTTCAACCTTGGTAAGTAGTAAAAATACAAAACCATTTCCTATGTTAAAACACAGAAGATCCTATTTCTGCTCAGAGGGAAAATATAAACCATTCAGAATGTATCATATCATGCCCTTTGTCCTCCTTAGTCTACCTTCATTACCACTGATCAATTTTTCTGGAAAAGGTGAACAGTGGGTTCAAATCCAAACCCTTGAGAAGACATTAATTAATGTCTTCAAGCTGAGAGTGATCCTTTGTAAACAAACATTCTTTTACAGATGCAGTACGTTTGATCATCACCATGACCACCACCAAACGCTGCACGGATTCCATGAAGGAGCTGATGTTATGCAAAATTCCAAAAGATAATGAAGACTCTCTTTACATAGCTACTATACCTTGTATGCCAGCAAAACACTGTACCAGCTTAAATAGCTGAGAAGACAAAGATGATGAATAACAGAATAGATAGAATGTAACTAGAAACAAATTATACTCTGGAAATTTATATTTTTAAGGCATTTAGATCTGTAACACTGACACTTATCCATAAGCTGGAGTGGTAGTCAAGTCTAAATCCCAATGAAGCCTTCAGTGTTCCACGTGTACCTGCAGTTATCTGCACATCTTCAGGTTAAGAACAAATTAAATCACAAGGTGATGTTTTGTAGCACAAATTTTCCACTGCATTTGTGGCTACTGTGTGCATTTAGACTCTTTGCAAAATTTTTCTTTAAACTGCTGCCTGTCGGATACAAAGCAAAGACGAAAGCTGCAAGAAAATTCTGTAAATTCTGGGATAATCCGAACACTGGTCAATCATACATCTTATTTTAAAAATGCAATCAATACTGGAGATATAAAATATTAAAGAAATACTTAAGGCAGATATCTCTATTCCTCACAACTACTACAGGATGGAGCTGCATGGTTCCCCCACTCTTGCTGGGTTTATAACTAATTGCATCCGAATTAAACCCAGAAGACTTATGAAAAATTGATGTTACACCAGAACAACTTTTTGCTTGAGGTGTCGCCCCCCCAATAAAGCTGAAACATCTATGCACCCCAGTTTTTACAATAATAAAATAATTACTTTCCTGTTATTGAAGTTACACAGGATATCCCTGTCAACAAGGCAAGGGGCTACAACTGTCATAAAAGATAAAAAGAGCAGGGCAAGATTATTACACTGAAATCCCAGGAGGTGACCAACATCTTACTGAGGGGAAGATTCATTCAAATTTCATCAACCTATTGAATGAGTCAGGTAGGCAGAAAGGATGCTGGTATCAAAGGGAAATTAATGATGACCTGAATTTGAAACACAGCGATCGCCCACACAGAGACTGAGACTCACAACGCCTCTGTGCCGCCCGGGCTCCTCAGAGAAGGCTGCATTCTGGGACCTGTCAATTAAAATTAAGAATGAAATAACTCTGTGCAACGGTGCTGAATGGCATTTTCTCTCTAGAGACCACAAGGTCCTATTGAGATTTCAGCTGTGCAATCAGATTTCCATTCTTAACTCTTTCATTTCCAATGGTATTGATCTGTTCATGACACTCTTCCTCTTCCTTCAATTCTCAGCTAAATCCAAAGACAATTTTATAGAGTCTTGGACCTACCTGTAGCCAAAATCTGGACTATGCTTCTCCAGAGAACATTGGAGCTGCATTTTAAGAGGGAAATACCTTTCCCAAATTTTTGCAATTCAAAAATCCACAGGAAATATTAGGAAAAAAAAGTAGTTTAAATGTTATGCTTCAACACAACATCAATGTAAAAGGCATTTTTCAAAAACATTTATCTGTAATTTACAATCAGGAGAAAACGAATTCTTCTTGTCCCTTTAAAGGAAAATTATGAATTTTTAGAAGACTAAAACAAAACACTTAAGGGAATTTTAAATACAGGAAGGAGGGATAAGAGCATGGGGGAAGAACCCGACAGACTTCGTAAATATTTTTGCAATTCTAGTTGCCAAAACAGTATCCACATAACGTACCTCAGCCAAGTTTCTCTGAACAAAAAAATCCAAAGAGCAACAATTCACGAAATACACCCACACATTTGCAGTGTCTTTATGCAAGCATACACAGCACTTCAGCTGCTGTGGACATGACTCTTCCTTTACTATCTCGATTTACATGGCAGATGCTGATTTTACCAGGGTCTCATTTTCTGGAAGGGGTCTGGAATTCAGCCAAGCTAGTCATGGGTGTTACACATTATCTGCTATGCCTCTTGGTTGAGGCAGCAAAGGAAGAAAATTGTATTTTATCTGAGTACTGTAAAGTTTGCGCTGGCACTGTTAAGCTGAAATTTTGAAGCGTCAGCTTTGTGGGAAAAAGAAAAATAAAACTGATCCCATGTAAATGAAACAAAGATGATTCTGACTGGAGTCTCAAAGGCCAAGAAGAAGAAAAACTGGATTAACAGTGTGCTGAACTAGATTTAGAGAAACTGCAGGCAGATGCTTCAGTTCGTATTTACACATCAAAACCAGCAGTCAGGTTTTCCAAATTATTCAGCAGATTGACACAGCACCTTTTAATTGATCTCTAATCATACCTGCAGCTGGTGCATACTAGCTTAAAGGTTTCCAAGTCTGTCCCTCAATCCTGGTTACCTGTATAGCAGCAGTTTTCTCTGAAGATTTGGCCCTTGAAGACATGGCAGGGAAAAATAATTTTTTTGATCCAACATATTAAGAAGGGTCACAACTTTTTCAGCAATGAACTGAACAATGCTCTCCCTCTCACTTTGCTTTTTCACATGGCTGATGGAAGATACTAACTTCTGTATGTTAAAATGTAAGAGCTGCAACTGTAAATATGAAGGTCCATCACAGTACATAAAAAATGAGTTAGTGTTCTTTGCACTCCTTGCAGTGCAGGAAGGGTGGGTGCAGTGTCACTTTCTGTTTGCTTCCTATTTCCTTAACATTATCCAAGTAAGTCTTTTTTCCCATCTCCTACATCTAAAATGACTGATGGCTGCTGGTTTTGATGTAATTACAAATGGCTCTCCCCTCCAGAAACAACCTGCTAAAATGAATATTGTACCTCAGAAGCAAAGTATTACCCTTAAAAATTGCCAACAGTGTGCACTAATACATAGCCCTGGTATTACTGTGCCACTAACTGATGTCATGGCTGTCACTGACAGATGAAAAGCTGAATAGGAAAGAAAAAAGAAATGGGATGTGATAAGACTGCATCATAAAATATAAGATAAATGTGTCACCATGATCAAGATGCATTCTAACCTCAGGTAATAAAATAACATGTCTTGGCTGAAAGAATTACCCAGATGAGATGAAATTGCTAAGGACAGATATGATGTGTTCCTCATCTAGGACATGTGTACTCACATTTACATATGCTAATGGGAGGAATACAGTTTTTTAAAACTCTTGTAAACATACTATAGTCAGAAATACAGACCACTCCACTCGGTCAAAGAGGAGGACAAAGAACTATAAAGTATAATAAGATTATTAAAACACATGGGTGGAAAAAAAAATATTACTGAAAACCAGAGACAGGAACCGCAGCATCAGGTTCTGACACTCTCAGTGCTGGGACACAATCACCCTGCAGAAGTGAATTACCACCACAACCAGCACACTTCAGAAAGCTGCCAAATATTTAAAAAATATCTACTGACGTGCCTGGCATTGCTAGAAGGTAAGGACAGGCTTTCTGCACAACTGATTCATTGAAATGTCTTCCACAAAACAGTGTGGTTAACTTCACCCAACCACACGCATGAGGAGGCACCCCTGCCACTGTCCCCTTCCTGGGGAGGAAACCAGAACTTTGCTTCCCTCGTATTTGCAAGTCAGCCTGTGGGTTCATCTGGAACAACACATAAAGGATGCAAAGCACTCCTGAAGCCCTAATACAGCACTGAGAGCTTCCAGGCTCGTGTAAACCAAGGCACCACACACACCTTGAATTCCTACGTTGCCATGACTTCGGAATGGCCATTCTGGATGCCACAGGCAAGAAGGTCACCCCAGGAAGGTGCCTGGAAGTGAATGATGCCCATGGGAGAACATCAGCATGGCCTGATGCAGAACCAGAGCAGTTGCTCAACAGAATTTACGTCAATACAAGAGACAGTAGTGCCATAAAAACTTCCAGATACCACTTCAATATAAAGAATTAGTTTGGTTTATCAGTGATTAACAAGGATTCAGGAAGGTGCTGATGGAGAAATCTAGCCACCCACATCATTTGTTCTGTAAGTTATTTTGTCCATTCAAAAAAAAATGTTTCACATTACTGCAATACAGTACTGTGTGAAGCCCCATATGTAATCTTTCATACCAGTTTCTTTATCAATCCTTTCTCCAGAGCTACTTGGAATTAACATACTTTCAAAGGCCTGTACTGAACTCCTTAAACAAGTGACTTTATCATATTCAAATTTGGAGCTCTCATCTCTGCATAACTCTGGTACAGACACTGATTTGTGTCTTTGTGTCTGTCACACACCCAACCAGCCAAGGCCCACTCAGTGCCATGCCCAGGAGCCAAAAGGGTCTTTATGCCCTTAACAGCAAATTCTCCTGAGAATCGTATCAAAAGAGAGGGATGCAAATATCTTCAGATGCAAAACTTATTAAAATAGTTTCTGGAAGTTTCCAATTCAAGGAGCAGAATAATTCTGGTCACACACAGGATCTGTTTACATCTCAGGACTCTACCATCCATAAAAAATTGTGCTGCATCTCCTTCATCAGCTCCTTAATCAATCACAAGCTTGTACTCTGAAAGGACTTTGAACATTCCAGATGATTCTTCTGATCAGTCTTATACCACACACATCCAGAGTAATGCTACTTAAATTAAACCATCTTCTCATCTCCATGTATGTATTTTTATACCCGCACACATATACACATTTATAAACACACACAAAAATACAGTCTCTACAGTACAAAAATAAGCCCTGACTCTGGTTTCATTACAGACTTTCAGGAACATCTCTCTGAACATTACAATAGTCTTGCTGAGAAAGTTTTGCTGAAAATAAAAGTTCAGAACTCTGCCAAGTGATTTAGCTTGTAGAGGCAGACATTCCAAAGCTCAAAAATACTTCAAGTTTAGTTAAAACACTTCCTTTTTTGAACACTGAGGAGTTGTGATGCTAAGGATAGATGTGTGGGATTGGACAAAAGGGAAAACTCCGGTATTTCAATCTCCTGCTGTAAGCAGGTGTGGGCCTGACTCACCAAAGAGGCAGAGAATACCACTGAAAGCTACAGATTTTCACATTACTGCAGTATAGAGGGAGCACTGAGTTCATGGAGCTTTCACCCCTTAATACAACAGAATGGATTCTACCCACCCATTTCTAAATACAAAAGATGATGCTGCCCTAAGAAAGCAAGTGTTGCTCATCTGGCTTCTCCCAGGTATAGTCACAGTTGCTCATTCTTAGGTATAAAGGCAAATTAAAAAAAGGTCCCAAAGCCTGGCTGCAAATTAATGAGAGACAAAAGACACAAAGGACACAGTGACATTTAAAACTATCAATGTTTGAGTTCCAGCTTTCCTTTTATCCAAGAATTTGAAATACGCTCTCTCTAGTCCCAGGATTTATTTCAGAGACTCCATTTACTCTTCAAACCTCCACTGGAAAAATAAAACCAAAGAAAACCTACTATCAAAATCCTATGCTTCACTTCTCACATGCTACTGAAACAAGAGTGATTTTAAAAACACCTGAGGAATACAGTCCTGGTATTGCTCTGGCCTGTCCTTGGGAAGATCTGACCAAACCAAATGTACACAGAGCTGCCAGGCCAAGGCACTTGAGGATTTGTACTGTACTGTCACCTTGTTCCACCAGCAGAGCCATCACATGAGCTCCTGCCCACACACTCCTGTTCATCCCCTGCCTTTTCCTTCTCCCAACAGCTTCTTACAGAGCCACTTCTCCTCCCTGTTTCATGCCCAGGAGGAAGCTACAACCCTTCCAGAGGCCTCAAACAGCCTGGTTCAGGAGGCCATTCCTCTTTTCATGAAACTTTAGGGTTTGCTTCAGTTTTTCAGCTGCATCAGCTCGCTGGTTCTGTCCCCAGAACGGTCCCCAAATGAATGAGTGCATTACCCAGTCACACACTTTGGGAAAGCAGCACCCAGCATCAGCAAAGAACAGGATTTTCTGAACCCCAAGGCTGAACCTCCCATCTCACACTGCAATATCCACAAATATTTCCACAAAGGAGAACAAGCTGTGGTGGAGTCTGAAGCAAGAGCTTTTTAGAAGTTTCTCTGCATTACAGCTACAGAATTTTGGTAGCACAGAGGAAATAACTTAGAGCAACTGAGGCACAGAGGCAGGAACAGGTTAAGACTTGCTAAGAATATGCTGAAATCCTCATATTCAGTGTAATGCCTTGTTATTTTAACACTCAAATGCAAGGACAGAACTTCACCAGTGGCCCTGATCCTACTCCTACTGAATCAAACCTTAATTTAGTGGCAGAAAAGAACTCCTGGGAAAAAAAGTGTTTGCAATTAAACGCTTGTGAACAGCCTTGTTATAAACATCCACTCCATCCAGTTTCAAATGTGATTGTTTAACATGCTTTTTTCTCCATTTTATCTTCCTTAAGCAGTATTTCTACATTTGGAAAGACCTTGAGTGCAGATACTTATTAAAAAAAAAACAAAAACGAAAAACAAAAAAAACAACCAAACTACCTCAACCAAAACACATTTTTATGTTTTTTATTTTTAGTAACTGCAATGGAACTAAAGCAAAAATTGCAGCCAGCCTGATGCTCCCTGTACAACAGCTCCAGACCTTGGGGACAGGTGGTTAAGCAGTACAGCCTCGGGAAGTGTAATTGCTGGAATGCTTCGCTTGGTATGTCCATTGCTGGTACAAAGCTGTGCACTCACACAAAATGGACATTACAGGCCCTCACACCTCAACAGCACTTTTAAAGGAACACAATTCCTACTGAGGCATTTTCAGAAACAGAACACTTCCATTTCCACACCTTACACAGGTGTCCTCCTGCAGCTCCAAGGCCTCCTCGTTATGCTGAGGGACTCAAGCTGTTCAAGCTCCTCCATGGGAGGTAAAGGCACAGTCTCACATCTGAGAGATGATGTTCCACACCTGAACTGGGCGGTAACTGACCAAAGAATTCAAAAATACACCGTCCTGTGGAGAATTATCACCTCTATGGCAGAGCTCACTCAAGTGTGTGCCTCCATTCAGTTGCTCCTGTACACAGTTCACCATTCCAGTGAGTCCCAGAACACATTCCCTTTGCCCAGCTCTGCTGCAGAGCCCACAACTGCTGCCAAAGGGACTGCTTGGGGGAGCAAGGAGGACTCAATACTGGAGACTGCTACATCTCTTCACTCCAAGGCAGTAGAGCACATTAGACCTGTTTCAGGCCTGTCACATGTGAGAACCCATGGGTGAATCCCTACAGAGATCCATGCCAAACCTCACACTCCCTTCTTATTTGGTTTTTCTAATATGATTTGACCAATTGCTTGGAAAATGATGATTCTATTGCAAGCTGCACCTCCATGAACATTTCTTCCACAAGCTTTCCATCACTGGTACAGACTCACAGCAGGGATGTCACTAATGCATTAACTGCTTTTCATCTTGCCAGATCTACAATTTCATACTCTCTCACATCAGTATAATCGTCCAGTGAAATGCTTCAGGAACAAAGTGCTGAGGAAGGACAGCTTTACTGAGGTCAGTGCCTGAATCCAGAATGTTAATAAAGTATTTTCCATAGCAAGAATAACAGAGAACTGAAGAGCTTTCGGCAAGTCACTCTAAGTGACTCCTTTCTCCTTCACAACTTCATGGCCCTGAGGCAAGCCAGAACTTTAGGTTTCAGATCCAGATCAAAGCTGTATGTGATACTGCACGAACATATATTTCAACAGTTCCAGACTTCAAGATCCATCTCAGTTTCATAAACTCTTTACTTACTTCCAGGCCACTGCAGACTGCAGATACTCAGCACAAACTTCAACAGCGTTCCTCCTTCACGAGCAGGAAGGGGAATGGCCAAGGGACGACTCAAGAAGGTGACACCCACCCCCCACCTCATGGCCACATTTCTGGTTTTCAGCATTTGGTTCCTCTACCAGTGCTCTCAGGTACAATGCTGCTTTTGTGGCCCAGAACTTCAGGAAGTGTGACTATTCCCAGCAAAAGCACGATTAGAAGCTATTCTTCATTCTTTTTAATGACTATTTCACAGCTCTCCTTATCTAAACACAACAGGCCTTCAGTTAATGTGGCAGAAGTCCATCGTAGTATCTCTCCTATCTCTATCTGTATGGATTGTATAGACTTGTCATCCACCTCAAAGTCATTTATTCATTTGGTTTAGTTTTACTTAATTGTGATCATTACAGCTAAAGAATTACTTTCTAGAGGCCCTGTAACTGCACAGTAAATTTATCTCACAACTCATGGCTTAAAGCAACCACCTTTCATTAAGCAAAGCATTCTCTAATAAACTGCTGTGCTACCAGAGTGAACAGTTACTCTGTGAAAAGACCTCAGAATGAATCCAGAACCATTACTCCAACAGAAAAGATAAAATACCACATCTCTGTCTAATCCTCAGCTATGACAGACAGTGTGAAAATTAAAACCATGACATTTTTTTGTTTTGATATGGAAGAAGAATTTACAAGCTAACTGAAAAGCATGACCTAAAGTGATTAACTACAACCTTCCACTCTCACTCAAGCTTCTCTGCCTATCAAACACAGAAAAACCAGAAGACACGAACACAGCTGTACTGCACGGGTCAAAAGACATTAAATGCACCTTTTTTTTTTACTGTTAGCATTCTGTTCCTTACCTCCAGCTTTTTCCTTTATGTATTAAAAAAACCCCAGACAAAACCAAAATCCCTTGGAGCTACTAACTAGATCCATCTAAAGCTCAACAATCCATTGCATGTAACTTGACAGGTACAGTAGCTGTGGGTCAGGCAATATGAACAGAACCACAGACAAATCAAATCCCTTCCTAAGATGCCCACAGGAAGCATGACACACAAACAAGCACCCAAACAAACCCGCATTTGGCCACCTCCAGCAGGCAGGACTGTGATTCCAGGGAATCCTACAGACAAAGAAATGCTCACTGCAGGACCCAGCTGAAAGGGCTACTTTCCCCTCAAGGGAATCAGCATCCTATTTGCATCATGAAATGATTCAGCCTTCTGTTACTGAGATGGGTGAGTGGAACACAGCATATTAAACCAAGCCAGAGAAACTCTAACAAGCCCAGTGCAATGAGCCTAAACAAATTCAGGGATGTATTATCAGTAATGTATTATTGTGGCATTCTCTTATTCTACAGTACTCTGTTTTAAATTACAAAGGCAGAGGAGAAAAAAGAGGATTAAGAAAAAGACCCAACCTCATCCTAGTTGGAGAAGCAGCTCTACTCTGCCACCACCTGAATTTATCAGGTTTCCTGAGGCTTACAAGGCAGGAGAAGGAGGTTACCTAGGAAAAGCACCTATGAATTACAGGAGTTTATCTGATTTCTATTTATTTAAATCTAGTCCACAACAGCTTTGCCCTGGAATACCCAACTACACGTGAAAGTAAAGAATAGTACTTGAAATATGTTTACACCAAATTGTAAGTCCATTATAACTACTAAGACTACAGCCAAGAAGAACTTTAAGATAACGTTTAGAGTGAAAAACCATCGTTATTTCCCTGGTATGTCCAGCAACAAAATCAAAGAGAAAGCCAGGGAACACAGTATGGGAAAAGCAAACACTGAACAAAAGCACAATAGCAAAGCTTTCTCTTTTAAAAGCACTATTTCTAGCTGTTCATGTCAAAGAGCTCCCTAGATTTATTGAGCAGGACGAGAAGGTCAAAGAACACAATGGCTTGCTTTTTCGGGTGTTGCATCAGTTAACACAACAGAGACAAAAGCAGATTTTCTCTCGAATGCTCTGTTAGAAAGAGCAGCTCAGCTTTTGCTCTTCGTTCTCAGCTAAAAACGAAAACACAAGTAAACAACCCCATGCAGCGCTGACAGCTTTCTCCACGCCAGCAGGACCCGCACACGCGGCCGCAGAGCCCGGGGAGCCCAGGGGAAGGACACAAGTTTCGCACGAACCTGTTTGAGTTCCGCAGGCATTTATGCGAGGTGCCGGTCCCGCTATCGCCAGCACGGAGCACCTCCGGCTGCCCGCAGCCCCTCCGCGGACCCAGCCTGCTGCTCTGACAGCCTCCGGAGCCTCCTCCCCAAGCGAAGCTCGCTCCTTTTGTACCCGGACCGGCACCCTCGGCGCCCCAGAGCCCCTCCGCAGCCTCCCTACGGACTGAGCCCATCCAGGGAAAAGCCCCGCTCCGCCGGCAGGACCGGCACCGCCGCGGCTCCGGCAGGGGACCGCCCGCGTCCCTCTCACATGGCTGTGCCGCCGCTGCCCCGGCGCCGGGAGGCTCCGTGCGG
>WBNO01024092.1:35520-144968 GCA_013400575.1 Peucedramus taeniatus
AGCAGCCTCGGCTGTACCCGAGCAGCCTCGGCTGTGCCCGGCGCCGCCGCGCGGTCCCTCCGACTGCCGGCGACTGCACCGAGCGACTGCGCGCCCGGAGCCCCGGGGGTTCCCCCGCTTCCCGGCCCGCCCCCCCGGATCTCTCCTGACGGATTACAGAGACAAAGAGGGAAGCCGCCTGTTCCCGGCGTCTCTCAGAGCTGTAACCTGCCGGCTCCGGCGGCACAGAGCCCTTCCCACAGCGCCTGCCCGGAGAGCGCAGCTGCCTCCGGAATTACAGGGCGCTCTGCAAGAAAGCACAAGAAAGGAAACCTTCTCGCTCGCTTACTTTTTGCACTTCACTTCGAGATTAATGGCATCCCTAATACGGCAGAGACTGATGATCTTCCATCACCGTCTCCTCCCTTTTGCATCTTACACAGGTGCGGTGAGGCTTAGAGCTAAAAAGTACAACTGGCCTCATTTTTTAAAGCTATTCACCTGCCCCCAAACCTGTCCCGCATTCATGAGCAGATTGCCAGGATAAATTGCTCATTACCAAAATGAATGCCAGGTGTGCTATGCCTTGCATCTACCACATTCTGCAACAAAAACTGGGACTTCACAGCATCGTTCAACACGGTTCTCAGATCCGTCTATTCCTGCTGAATGGGAAGTACCTAGTTTTTAACATTCATTCTTTGAACAAGGCTGTGAACCTCTGTGAAATACCTGGGAAGGAGAGCCTTCCCACACTCCTTATTCTAGGATCTGATCCTTCTTTCTGCCTTTTCCACGACATTGCAGGAAGTGATGTATTAAATAATTTAAGACATGAAGTCTTGAAAAAAAGAGATGTAGGTTGGTAGGTGTAAACCAGCCTTAACTAAACATGAAGCATTTTTTCCCCGTGGAGCCACAACAGGCAGGAGGAGATGCTCAGCCATCCCTGAACCAGAGCCCTGCCCTTCCATGGAAGCTGCTGGCCAGATCTGGGAGGGACTGAGGCCGCCAGTGCTGAAAATCCAGCACTGCTTGCAGACACCAGCCAAGGGCCAATGGTGGATCTCCCTTTTCCTACGAGGTTCCTGCAAACCAAAGCAATAAGTAAATCCGACACTGGAACAGCTGGTGGCTGAACAATGGTAATTAGGGACTGAAAGATACTGGCATCAAATTAGAGACTATCCCTGGAAAACAGGCATAGAGCCAGGGAGACCAGCTACACACCAGGAAGAAACGTACAATTTAATTGTCTTTAATTATCAGAATAGGCACCTTTGCACAAAAAGTTCTTTTCATCCCACCTTCAGGTTCCCTGAAAATTTTAAAACATCCTTCCAGTGCTGCCATAACTAAAAGTTAATTTGTATCAATCTTACCAGAGGAACCTGAAAAAGTGGCATCTCCTATACAGACAATTAAGAGTGGAAGAAATGTTTCAGACCTATTTAATCCTAATTTCAGCCTTCCTCCTACTGCCATTATCAGCATTCCAGATGTATACTAGAGCTAAGGCTTTGTACTTTAGGGGCAGAGCTACATTACCCAGCTCATCCTAGTTTGTTTAGAAATAAAAGCTGTAAAGTTTGACAAGGGCAAGGGTAGATGTTGCACAAGGTTAGCCGAAGTGATTTGCTTCACTGGAGGGAAAAGATGTATTCTATCTACAGGGGAATAATTTAGAGGCAACTGTAGTGGCCATTAATAACATACATAGAGGCCAAAGCAAAAGGAATGAGGTTTGTATGAGTTTCCTGTACTTTTGTACAGTGCTCTCCCACCCCTTCTCCTTGTCCAACTTTTCTTCAGTTAACAAACTAAAATAGCTCCACTTTTGTTGAGGCCATGCTGGCACAGAACAGCACCATTCAATTTAGCCATGCACATGGCAATGTGCCAGACCTTTATACCCTGTCAAAGAAAAAACAGTGTAAAGCCTATATCCATAGGGCACTGAAGGAGCTACTCCTGCATGCAAAGCGACGAAACTGAAAACCTTCCTGGTAGGACTTGCCAATTCTTACTCACATAAGAAGTCTCTCATGTTGTAAACCCACATGTATTTGTGCAAGCCACGAAAGATTAGTGCTGCTGAATTTTGAAGTCCCACCTGCTGGAGTCAGGTTGTTATTTAAAAACATGCTTTTCCTCTAAAATATAAAATAGATGCTTGTAGGCCTTCTGGTAGTAAAGTAATTTTTGAAAATGTTTTGACTCAAAGCTAAAAGATTTTTTAAAAGTGAAATTACATCTCAAATCCCCTTAGCCTCTTGCAATATTTTACTAGCTCATACAATTCTGAATGCAGAGATTTGGCAATGTGAAGTCAAAGAACTAATTACCTAAAAAAGAGTTATGGATTAGATCCCTAAGGTTATACTGAACTTCCAGATTCTGGCAACAAACACTCTATCCATTAGTATCAGACTGCTGACTACATCACAACCTTCCCCTCTTTTTTTAAATGAACCTTAAATTCTTAATCTGTCACTTTTTCTCCCCAGCTGCAAAAGTAGGGTGAAAACCTTTCTTCTTGCTGAGAGATTAAAAATTTATAAATAGGGAGTTAATTCTTTGGAAGATGGAATAGTATAGTATCTCAGCCGAGCTCTCTTTTCTTATTTTCTCCCATTACCCTTAAAAAATTCCCCATCACTAGTGCTGCTCTATAGATTGATCTGCTCTCAGAGGCAGTAAAAAGGAAATGGTTTACAGCTCTGCCCGGGATCATAACATATGGCTTCAGTGATATGTAACTTCCATAAACCCAACAGAGCAAGAAGGCACAAGATGAATCAAGAATCCCAGCTAACCATATAGGCAAAAGCACCACCATCACCCATGGCAATTCTCTGAATTAGAGAGCCTGTATTCATACAGGGGCTTCCATGCCAGGGGTATTTTATTGTCCTACTGTGAATTTCATGCAGTAAACAAACAAGGTAAGTGGGAGAACTAAAGCACAGCACACTGGGATGTGTCAGAGTGCCCTACAGTAGTGATTTTAATCCACACAAATGCAAACAGAACATTCTATCTCCGAGATACATTTTGAAATCTTCTCCTGTTAGCATAATTTTAAAATGTATTTGAAAAGTTACAGGAGCCCTTTCAAAGCATCTGTACTTGCTCCAAAACGGTTGCATGCCTGTAGTATGACACATCCACCCAGGTATTTCCAACATTGCCATGAACATGGTTTTGACAATCTTCTTGCTCCCATATTGCAAGGTTAGAAATGGAGACAATGCCAGTTTGCCTCAGTAGGGAGCTGTTGCATAAATGGAGGATAATTTTAGGTGTCTTCTTTATTTAAGAAACCAGTATTAAAAAAGAGGTCTGAAGGATCACGAGGCTGAAGAACAATACAGCAAACAGACACTGAAATGCCTAGTGGTGTCAGCCTGTAGAAAGTAAATTCAGGGGATTTTAATTTGTATACCAACACAGCTTCCATCTTGCTACCTCTAGGATCAGTCAACTCCATTTCATCTAAGTTGTCATATGACAGGATGAGAACAAGGACAGTCTGGTGACAGCACTGCTTACATTAGAAACAAAGGACAGAGGAAGGTACATGTCACTGCATATAGGTCACAACTGAATCAATGACCTAAGTTTCCTCCCAGCAGCTTCATTTAGGTAAGAATCACACTTAAGTAAGAATCAACTACATTTTAAAGGGACAAAAAAAGCCCTCCTCCGGCTTATGAAAAAAAAATTAATTACCATGACATTTATAACAGAATGACAACAGCAAGGAAAACAGATCAAGTTAAGGTTGGTACTGTGACCATAATTTCATGCTGTAGTTATTGGAAAGGAAAACAAAGACTCAAATGCAGGAAAGAAAGACCCAGTATTAACCATTTTTCATTTCTTAGATTCTGTTTTGGTTTGTGGATTTTCCAGACGATTTGTGCTGTATTTCATGCTGCATATTACAAACTCTTGCTCAGAAGGTACCAGCTTAACGCATCATTCTCTCATCCAGAAGGCAAAAATGTGGTTTGCCATGATGTACTGGACTGATAACTGTCTGCACAATCTACCCATTTTCATGGCAATTACTGTCCTCTTCAAACCAAAACCTGAAGCTGTTTTGCAGTCCCTTCTGAAGAGAGAATTAAGGTCTCTGTGTAGGGAATTTATTCCAGAGCAGGTTTCTTGTATTTTAAATAGTTACATATGAAAATAAGACTGCAAAAAGGAAGAAGAACTAACTGAGATGGGTTAGAAACACAGACACTACAGTTCTTTTCAATCTTTAACTACAGTATTCTAAAAATGCCACTGTGTCAGCATTTTAGATTAAGTCCTTAAAATGAACTCTGATGATATTCTACAGCATTTCCCAGTCACCACAACCATGGATTAAAAATATTCTCTCCAGCTAGTAATTTAGTAGCTTAAAAAAGAAACAATTGTTTGGGTTTGTTTGGTTTTTTTTTTTGGTTGGTTTGTGTTTTGGGTTTTTTTTATAATACCTAAATAAATAGTAAACTGTGACATTTATTTAAATCAAAGGCTTTAATTATAATTGGCACACAGCCTCAGGCTGCCCATGGCCATCTTTGGCCATTCTGTTCTCAGTCACACTGATGACTTCAGTGAATCACTCCACATTTGTGACAAAGCAAGCAGGAACATAATTTGAACCATTAACAAGATGGCCTAAACTAGCAAAAGACTCAGTAATTTATCAATGCCATCATAACCCCACATCCATTTTGGGCTCTTTCAGCATTAGTTCACAAGAGCTTACAGACTCTGCACACACCTGAAAGGGAACCGTGGAAAATTTTTGAGTTTGAAAGCAAGGTTGAACCCTGCAGGTCCAAAGCCCAAAAGGCTCAGGGGAAGAGGAAATTGCCAGGCTGGCTGCTTGGAGGTTTTAAAGTTTCTGTAAAACCTTTCTGCAGCCACACGTGGCTGTGTGAGAGAAGAGGCTCACAAAGGCTGAGCAGCTCCTGGGCAATGCCTCGCAGGGATGAAGCTCTGCCCCGCTGCACCCCTACGGATCAAGGCCTGTATTAGGAACAAAATCTTTTCATTGAATTGGGAGATAAAGTACAGAAAGATTTTGTGATGGTTTAAAATCTTTCTTCCTGAACATCTCAACTAAACTAATACAGTCGTATGCTTGGGAACTAAAATGTAGGACAACTAAAAATCTTAGAAAGTCAGGACAATTAATCATGTTCTGCTGTCTGAACTGAGAAACAAACAAGCAGCAGGACATGAAAAATAAATCACAACTTTAATGTAAGATGATTCATGTTAATTATCAAGAAGCAAATGTGGTAAATGGGACTAGAAAGTTGTTTTTTAAAAAAATCCTGTTAAACCTGATACTACTCTTTAATGTTTACATTTTAATGTTCCTGCTTTAAGACTTTTTTAATAATTACTTGCTGTTATACTTGCTGATGTTGTAACACTCAGAGACATCATGCAAAGAACAACCTAGATGCCCGTTTACATAATAGGAACACACTGCAATCAGAATTTAATGTGTTTCTCTTATATGTTCTCCTAGAAGAAAACACAATTCTATTAGTAAAGAATGTAAAATCATGGAAAATTACTATGGAACAGTGAATTTTTCATTCAATCTAAATATTTTTAATTAAAACCTGGCACAGCTCCAGGCCAGAAAGGCTAAATGTTGTGAAAAGTCATTCTTCCACAAGTCTTCCTCAAACAAAGTAAGAAAATCCTTGCTTTTCAGTTGCTTCCAAAACCTCATTGAATAAAAATTTGCACTAAACAAAAGGAGTTGGAACCATCAAGGCAAATGAAACTGCAAAAATATCTGAGATGCTTAGGGCAAACACGGCCATTGCTTTGCACTATTACAATCATTACTGCAAAGCAGTTGCTGTCCTGCAGACAAACATTAGATGGCACTTTGGAATTCAGCAGTTCCCACAGAGAGTTCCACAGCATATACTTAACAGATGAAGTGTGAGAGGTGAATGTGAGGTACTTTTGATGACAGAGAGAAAAATGACATTTCTGCAAAGGTGTGATTTTTGGAGCTGGAAGTATATTTTCAACCTGCACATGTAAAGCTATAACACAGAACGTAATTAAGTTTTGAAAAAAACCCAAATCTTATAAAGAATAAAGTCATTCTTCCTGCAGACAGAGGGCCAGTTTCTCAGTTGTTGGGTTCCCTTTTTATTTTTTATTGAATCATTTGGAATCTACTTTTTAAACTAGACTCGCTGACAAAGTTTTATACAAATACTTCTCAGATAACACATCAGATTTTGAGTGGATTCAGCTGTGTGCCAGCAATTCTGAGCCCCAAATAACTCTCCTAAGTGGGGTTTAAGTAGTTTGCTTATCAAATAAATCTCTTCTGGAAAGAACTGCACAGCTTCTGATTCAGCTGGTCAAAGCTTCTTAACTGTTGCTGAAATTGATACTATTATTCCCATTCCCTTGTATCTGTATTTTTACCATCTAAGGCCTTAAATGAAGACTAAAGAATAATCACAAGGGTGATACTATTCAAGAAATAGAACAAGGAAATGTAAATTCTTGCTGGAATACCACTTCAGTCCATTTCCAGAGCCTCTCATATGATATATATCAAGATACCTGTAGCACAAACTGGTTTTTTGGGGGGGGGAGGGGATGTGTGTGTGGGGTGGGGGTTTTGTTTTGGTTTGGTTTTTTTTGGCTTCTGCTATGGAATTTCTCCTGCAATACATGAAGAAGGCTGTAGAAATCGATTTCCTTTGGAATTTGGGTTGTCCCAGCAAAAAGGCAAACAGTAGGAGCTCCTCAGTGGTGCCACATGCCACGTGTCACTTTGTGAAGTCTCTAGCTGACACCTGCAGTAATTCCAGGAGAGCTCCTGCTCTGGAACTGCCCCAAGCCAGCTGCAGGGCTTTGGGCCCAAGGAGCACCAGCTCCTGCTTCAGCTTCCACTCTAGCTCAGCTATGAGCCAAAGGTCCTGGCTCTCACTCTAAACCAGGAGCTGATGCTTTCACAGAGACAGGACAACATCCATAAAAAAGATGCTCAAAGTTCTAACCTCCAAGCTAAATGCAATTATTATCACGTCCAACACAGGAGAAGCCAGGGATGGGGGCAGATGGGAACACATCTCCCTGAAAAGTGGCTGAGTAATGGCTCCTGGTGCAGTTCCTAACTGCTGGGATCCCTGGGTATTATGTAAGTACCTCTCAGCTCACACTGAATTCTGATCTAAGAACTTATTCTCCCATGGGAATCATATTCCCCAATCTCCCTCCTTCTTCCCCCCAGAACCTCTGAATAGTTGCACATACGCAGAAGCTGAAACCTGACCCAGGTCACTCCTAGAAGCTCAGTAACTCTACTCACACAGAGTGAGTGCCCCTGTAATTCCCAGGAACCTGCAGGCCAAAGGAACAGGAGCCAAATCCCAGAGTGAGGGGAGCTGGGCAGGGGCAGCAGCAGCCACAGATCGGGCACGAGGTGACTGACACCAAACCATGCTGAACCCCAAAGTAGAGTATACATTTCTGTGGGTTCCACTGGGTCTGTAAAGGAATAGGGATTATCCTTGCAAGTCCTTTCAACATTCTGTTACCCATCAATACTGGCACAAGGAGAACATCCATGGGTTAACTACCAATGAGTTTTTTTCTTGGTATTTGGCAATGTAGCAGGAAATAGCACTGGGAGCTGTCATGAACCGACAGCATTGTTGTCTGTACCTGACCTTACCTGTAAGGCAAAAAAAAGGAATTTTCCGTGCTGTCAGTCCCTTAATGTGAGCACAAATATGTTATATAACACAGGAAGCCAAGAGGCACTACAAACTCAAACTAATTACATAAAACTTTACACGCAAAGATGGAACTGCATTCTGTATGAGATGCAGAAGAGAGAAAGCCAAGGTGAAGATTCAGTGGAGCTCAGAACCCGTTTTTGCTTCTTTTCTGGATATGTTTAAACATATATACAATATTAAAGCAACCATTATATACAATATTAATGCACCCATGTTCTTACTATCAAAGCACTGGAAACAGTCTCTATATTCTAGCAGTCTGCACTACGTCAGCGTGGAGCAGAGAATCTTAAATAAAAGTAATGAAATACAGACAGAAGTGCTACTGTTGCCCAGGCTGACTCAGAAAGGTTAACTTGATGGTATTTTCTTAGAAAAACAATTTGAGCTAATCTTGCATTTTTTTTAAAATTCTCACCATGTGTTCTGGTGTGCTTTAGAGTTCACCTTTTATTTGAAAATAACCCTCAATTCACTAAATGTCAAAACTTCTGTTTTGGCAGAAGTCACAGGTACCTAAGATTAACAAAAACATTGAAGAATATTGCTACTTAATTATGGTTTAAAAATACCTGCCTGAAAAAGGAAAAAAAGTCAGAAGTGGTTGTTTGTTTTCAAGCAGGTGTTATTTCTCTGGAACATAAGCTGAAATATAAATTATCCAAATTGTAACTATGAAAATATTTTGTAGCTTTTTTCCATAAGCTAATTTTTCTTGAACACCTATAAGTATATTTGCAAAGTGAAGGAAAAAAAATTTATTAACTTGGTTCCTTTTTTTAATATAAGAACATCCCAACAAACCCACCACTGGGAACCTAAAAGAATCACAGTTAGAGTCAAATGTAATAACTTTTTAATTATTGGATGATTCTGTGAGTGTGAAGACTTCTCCGATCAACCCATGTTACTTCTTACAGGCACATCAGAGTCAACATATCTGATAAGTAAAACCCTGCACCAGCATGTAAGGGGCTGATTTCTGTTATTTGTACCATATGAGACTTGGCAATTCCCACAGCTTTCCTACCTGTAAGAAGGGGCACAATACCTTTTTCTCAAATCCCTATAGGGCACTACAGAATCTCTGAAATAAAAGTATTGTTACAGGGCTTTTGCTGTCAGCAGGGGTTTATTGAATGCTGTACTTTATTTTGGTTATGCAACATTAACAGGAATGGAAGTTGCCACCACGTACTGATGGGAAACAATCTTTGAATGCAAACCTTGTTCAGCTCCCCAGATGATCAGATTTGACAGAGCTTCTCTGAAACCCATGAAGCCATGCCAGTTTAAACCAAGTCAGGATATAGCCGTGTGTTTAATAAGTATCACATGTCTAATGTTTTAATAAAAGTGTATATACATAGATACATATACAAAAGAATATTCTTTATTAGTAGTAAGCTATGTTCTGTGGTGGTAATACTGCATCTCTGTGTCAGCCCATCCCAGCACACAGCCCACATGGGCACAGCTGTATCTCCTTCCTGCCCAACTTCAGTTCCCACTGTGAAGAGCACCAGAAGGCTGATTTGGAAAGGAGTTAAATAAAAGCAGGTAGATTAAGCTATACTTCATACATGAAGAGCAGTAAATTTCTCAGGCCTGTAAAAAACATTATCAACTAGACACCTGAACATGTAGGAGACATGATGGGTGCTACTCACCAGTGACTTATTGGATTGTGCCTGCCCTGGAAAACTGATCAAAAGGCAAAGGCTGCCAAGACTCCCACGGCCTGAAATGCTGTAATAACCAATGTACATGATTTACCTCAAAATTCAGAGAAGCAAACACAAATATATATTAACAGACCACTCTTCTGTCTTTAGTACAACCAGAGTTCCCCTTCCAAAACCCAACAGCAGTGATCAGCCACGTGGCTCCCACCACTCAAGGCCACAGACAGTCAAGAACATCATTAAAACCTGCAATGAGTTTTAGGAGATTTTATTACCTTGATAAAAGATCTGTGACCAAAGTTTCATTAAATGTTACATTTTCCAGACTAATGCCAAGGTTTTCACTGTGTAACTAATGACCTTTTGTCCAGAGGGTTCTTAGTCTGAAAGAGCACTTTATTTGACCACTTCAGAACCTGCAGTAACACATGTATAAAGCTGAGTATCTTCCCAAAGTTCTCAAGCTGAAGCACCCTAATTCATGTCACTGGCTGCACACTCAGCAACACTCTAACTGCAGCTACAGTAGAAGCCTAGGGAAATTGCACAGAGCAGAAGTTACATTTACCCATTGTTCAAGCACAAAAAGCATTTTTCTTCCCATTCACCAGGGTGTGTGTGGGTTAAAGGGGATTGTCCCTATGGCAGGAGCTGCTCACAGCCTCCTGCAGGAACACAGATGGGTACAAACCTCTGCAGAGCCTGGAGGTTTGGCAGGCACTGCCTTCTGCAGTGGTCTACAAAAACACAAATGCCTTGGCCACTACCTGAATAAAAGACTCTCACTAATATTAATGGGAGACATTTCAACAACACTTAGGACCTCTCATTGTGAGGACAGTGTTTCCTAAAAACCCCTCCTCTGAGAAAACTTCCTCTTAAAGAATAATCTCAGCTATTTTTAACTAATATCTGAACAAGCCATTCATGATTTGTTTAGATTGTTCAAGTAATCAACTCCCACAAAAAGATAATTTTTAAGGTTTAAGGTAATTTTTAGAAAAAAATATCCACACAATGCAAAATCAAGAAGTCTATGCACACACTTTTTGGAAATTACAGCACATCCCCGACCTCATCTGCAGATCTGGTATCTCTCTTTAAGGGCCACAAGACACAATGGCATAGACACTCACAGAAAAAGTCAGCAAGTGCACCAGAGTTCACATGTTCCATTCCAGTATTTGAAATTCACACTGAATAGACAGAACTCACCAGCAAGTGGCTAAATGGGCTGTCTAGGACAAGGAGTTATTGTTATGAAACGAGTTTAAAGCTGTTATTTAGAAAAAATTAGAATTAAAATAAGAGTTCCAGAATTCATTAATTAGAATCAATATTTTCATAAGACCTTGATTTTGTCTTTTGAGGACTTCAGAAAACTGTTACACTCCTGGCACATTGTCCACATATACAGTACTTTTCCTTGTCTAAAATGAAAAGGGAAAAAAAAAAGGCTTAATTTTCTGTTCTAAGAAGGGAATATGTGTGAGATTGTATATCGAAAAAGAAGTTGTGAGAGAGACTCTATTTACAGAGCCCTGACTATACACACTTCCCTAACAAACCCCTTTGGCAGATTCCACTTTGACAAACAAACAACATGGAAAACTGATGCCTGGTTCTGAAGATCACTAAAGATTATTTGTCACCCTCCTAAAATGGAGCTAACCCTCATTTCTTTTGTCCAAATTCTATTCAGAATAACTAGATTATGAATAATCACCACAAGAGTTCCAAATGGAAAAGCTGCTACTTGAGTTACTTTACAATATTCCTTATAACAAGCAGTTGACTGGGGTGATCTGCAGCACTCAGCCAGTGCTCACTGCAACAGCCTCAGAGAGGTGGATTTCACTGCAGGGTGTGAGCAATCCCCACAGACAGCAGAGCACAGACAGCCTTTTGCTTTGTGTACTCTGCACTATGAAATGTGACACAGAACACTAGAGATGAAAATATTATACATTCTGTATAAGACTGAGTGTACAGCTTTCATCCTTCAGTTAAACAGTTTTTAATTCCAGTAAGTCAGGAAGGAATTTGGCCCTCGGTATATTTTATGAAAATTCACACAACTAACCTTACACTGATTCTTAATTGTGCATATTTAGCTATTTAACCATTTTATTTCATATACAAGGTACTCTAAAAACTTCAGTGCTAATTATCAATGAATTAAAGCTCCCCTCACCCAGTGGCAGGGAGCTGAGCATATGCAGATTCAGCCTGGGGTCACTTAGAGGGGCTGTTTCTCTGTAAGAGTCACGTAGACCCCAGTGACTTAAAACGCTTTTATTAAGTTTTCTTGGAAGTGGTTAGACCTTAAGCCATTACACTGCAGAAAACTCATGCTTCATCAGTTTTGTGGGTAAGGAATTTCATTCCGAAGCTATTAATCAGGCACTTTGCACAAAGTCATTCAGAAAAAGTGAAGGTGAACTTGTCCTTTTCCTATAAAAAATATGTAAGCACATCTCCCCTCTCCCAGCCCAGCTGCTCATCAGAGGATAACAACCTACAGCTCCTACCAGACATGGTCAGACTTTTAGCCTAACCAGTGCAGGCTGCCCCTTTCACATAGAATCCCATGTAAAAACATGGCAGCTGTTACTAGAAAAGCAGTGCTGCCATAATATAAGGCAAAGTCTGCCTCAATACATCTCAATGCAAGTATAATTGTAAAACAGTCCGGTATAACTGGGAAACAACTTCTGGAATCCCCATAGCCCAGAGCTTCCTTCTGAATTGAACAATGTTTTCTTAGGAAACAGGCCTTCACAAATGGTACTATTGCTTCTGCATGACTTACCTTGTGTGTCACAGGGGTTTGAGAGCTGAAGTAATTTAGAGACGTAAGTAGTTTGTCATTGCACATTTAAACAGTTAAAGAATGTGTATCAAGCAAAACAATATTTGAAAATCTAAAGCTACCCACAAAGCCAGTTTGCATCATTAAAATAGTCTATCAATTCACTGCACATGAGAAACAAATTATGAAGTCCTCCCTACACAAACAATAAGGCTTTGCAGGAGGGAAATCCCTGCTTTTCATGCTGCTCCCTCTATTCAAAGTCCAGCTATTTCTAATGGAAATTTTGTTTGCTATGGAGATTATGATTCAGCCTTCTTTTACAATCACCAGCACATCACCAGACTTACAGCAAGTGCATAGATTAGAGGAGGGTGTTAAGAACCCTTTTTAGGGTTTTTACTGAAGTGTGCACATACTTTTTAAAGTATCCCATGAGCTAAGAGGAAGAGCAACTTCCAAGCCAAGGCTCTGAAGGCTCCCAGCCGACTCGATGAAGCACACGCTGCACCCCAGCTCTATCAGAAGACAAGGCACAATAATGAAATGCTGACACCACACGATGCACTGACTGTCTGGAATGGGACACTGTGCCGGGGTGGACTCTAGTGACAGTGAAAGGAGCAGGCTTTACCTGCAGTACGAGCTGCTGCCAGGCGGTTGCCAGGGGCTGACCATTGCCAATGTTGCAGATGCTCATGCGGTCTGCGGGCTGATTGGCACGCTCGAGTTGCAAGGAGACATTGCGCCGCTCTTCCTCAAGTGCGCGGGTGAGCCGCTCGAAACGAGCTTCTTGCTCTTTAACAGATGCTAAAATGCTGGCAGCAGACCTGATATCATAGTCATCCATGACTGCTTTCAAATGCTTCCTGCCTGTTAACTGACCAGGGCAAATGGAAAGGGTTAGGTAAAGGGTGGGGAGGGCACGGGTCAGAGGTTAAAGATAAAAATGCATATTGTTAGTCACCTTGCTAAAATACTGATCCCTGTAAGAAGCAAACTGCAGTGCTCTTTGTAAAGCATCCCTCTTTCCATCCATTGATCTGATTTTACATTAAAAGTAATTAATCTAAGACTTCCCTGTTCAAAAAAGAAAAAAAATACGCTCACCTTTGGGAGAATTTGTATTTAATTCCTTTGATCTTTTTGCTAAAACTGCTCTGAAAAGGGTTTTCATCCCTCTTGCAGAGCTAATTTCACTGTGCAAATAATAATGTACTTAAAAGAAATACATAAAAAAAGATATGGCTGTAGAGGGAATGAGGAACATTCTCACTACAGACACCTGGAATTTTTGTCTTTAACAGCATAAGTGAGAAATTTAACATTTTAAGGACAGAAACTTCACAGTAGAAGTAAACAGTTATGTCTATTTTTTCCACACCCCCCCCAAACTTAACAGACAGTAGATGAAAATAGTTTTCATTTCTAAATTATAGCAGCACACTGTAACATGGAAAACATTTTTAAATGCAGAGTGTGCAATTGCAGTTGAAATGCTTGATGATTTCAGTCAATGAAACAGTCCTTCATGCAGCCGTTTGCTAATAATGCAAATGAAAAAGCAAACATCTTCCATGGAAAACACACAGGACTGCTTGTCTTTCAATGCAGAGAAAGGAACTCAGAAACCAGCTAGGTGAGTTAGAACTTCTGCCTTATGTCTTCTCTAGCAGGGTTACGAAACAACCCATTTAAAACCCTATCTCCACCTGTATGGTGCATGCCGTAAAACTTCCCATTGATTCCACAGATCTGTGACCTGAACACCATTTAAAACGTTTTACTACAAGTATGAAATCAGCAATATAATATAAACATAAATTATGGCCTCAACAGAATCCTTCGTTGAAGTTAAACAAGTAAACCCTTTACTACTAAACTACTCAAAAGCACCTCTGAGACAAGCAGAGGCAGAACTGTTTCAAGCTCCTATAATTCAAGAACTGTTCATGTTCTGTGCTGAGAGTTAAGTCCTGAGAAATTGTCCCTTGATTTGCTGCCAAAGATTCTTTGTTTTCCATCTATCAACAAGGATTTCCATGAGCACAGATAGTTCCCTACTTCCTGATGCTTTGCAATTCATCATTCAGTGCCTTCAGATGATGCATACTCTTGACTGATCCACTTTCCATGACTATTACATTTATCAGGTGTCCCTCCAGTGCAGATTCTATGGTAGCTCATAATAATGTGGTCATAATACTGTTTTGTTCCCAAAGAGGAGTATTAGTAGTGATTAAGCTGCAGGTTTTTACACAGTTTGTTGGGAACTCCTAAGCGGGCTCAAGGTCTCCTTGCTTTTGTCAAATATGGCTGAAATCACCCAACAGGCCAAAAAGACACTGGGGCAGGAGTGCCAGACCCAAATCCAATGACATACACCCTGATTTCATGGGGAATAACCTGCCAGTAGCTCTGTGTTCATTGTTAACCCTTAGAGAGCTGCTGTTGAAAGGAATCGGAGAAATATAAAATCACTGTTGGGAACAGTGTAAGGATTATCATGTGCTAATCTCATAATGTTTACTTATAACCATGACTTGAGCCTTTCATGTTTGCAGACCAGTAGGCAGAAATGAGTTTTGTCATTTATGCATTGATTTAACTTATATTGAAATTCTGAAAGAAAACCAAAAACCAAAAACCACCAAAAACACCTCCAGATGTCACAGACTAGTCAAACACAGACCAAACTCTCAACTTCTGAGACCTTCCAACAGATTATTAAAAGTCTATAAAACCTTCAGATAGTACATTGGTTTCTGCAAAGGAGAATCACAACCCTCTAAAAGGATAGTATGATTCATGGGAAGTCACAGAAAGACTCACCTGCTCTATCTCAGCATCATTTAGCCCTGGCACAGCTAGACAAGAACACAGCCAGAGTTTCCAGACCTCAGCTGGTTTGTGTGCAGCCAAGTTCCATCTTTCTGCTTTTGTGCTTCCCTGCTTTTGCAGAGATGGAGACAGCTCTGTTTGTTGTCACTACTCCCAGGAGTTGCAGGCATGCTCACAGACTCCCTGGATTGTGAAAGGAGTGGGACTGCAAAGGTCCAGGCATAGGTCAGATTTTGGAAGAAGTATACCTGGGGGTGGGGGTGGCATTTCTAACCATAAATTCCTAAAGACAACCCCTGGGTTACTGATCATCACTGCCCTCATGCCAGAGCAGATGAACAGCCTGGCTGCCACAGACCAAATACACTCACAAGGGGATACTCCAGGCCCAAGAAGAGTCTGGATCAGTCAGGGATTAAGGAATGCAGACAGGCTCCTTGGAGGTGCTTGCAGAGCAGGAATCCAGGTCTCCTCAGCCCCCCCTCACAGGGGGCCAGCTTTCAGAAACTGTCTGCAGCTAAAACTGCTCTTTCTCACATGCAATCATGATATGACAAAAAAGTCATCTTTTGGGGGTCCCACGGGCTGGGTATGTCTGTGGACTGATTTCAAAAAGTAAATCCAGTAGAGATATAGAAAGAAGATGACAAGATGTTATCTACAGTAACTAAATTTAAAACAAACAGGTTTCTTGTAGAACATATAATGCAAGTTTCTGTTCTAAGGAAAAGCATTAGCAACAGTGCAAGAAAAATCAAGAAGTCTCTCTTCAGAAGCAGTTACAGCTTTAGTAATAAAAATCAAGTTGATGACTAAGCTGGAATACAACTTTCAAGTCACAAATTTGATAACGTGACAAAGATCCTGTCAGAAAATTCTTAATGAGATATAAGCCCTTGATGCCACACATGAGAAAACCTAGAAAATTTGGGTTCTATAAATGGTACAGATCTTTAGAGAGATCTCCCTGCAGAAAACATATTGTTAACCTCATTATAACCATAAATACTGTGCTTCTTTTCTCCTTGCAAAGAAAAACACAGGCAGAAAATAAACGGTATAAATTTTCAGATGTACAGTTAGTGACCACAAAAATCCTAATTGCTATGCAGAAACAGCAGTAGGACCAATAACTGCCTTTTAAGTATTGTTGGACGAAGACAGACTTCTGCATTTCAAATGTTTTATTAGCAGATAAATACTTGCTTGCTGTTGGTTGCACCCCTAATTATTTATCCAGGGTTTCAACAATTTACATTATCAGCAGTCTAGACTGGAGGAGAAAAATAAAAGTACTGACTCATGAGTCAGTTACTCAGGTTGCCACTTGCAATTTGCTACCATTTGTAAATAAATTAAAGTTCATTGAAAAGGGTATCAATAAATGAAAATATTAGACCCAGAGCAGCCAGGTAAAAATTATTCCTTAGGCTGCACTTCTAAACACAGCAAACAGTTGCCTACAGAGTATCAAAGGCTACGCTGACAGCAGCAAATCTCTCTCTCCTGCCTACGTGACTCCAAATACATTAATGTTGCACTGGAGTTAGAGCAAAGTAAGAGGAGGTGTTTATTCTGACTGTTCCACTAATGCATCAAAAGGCCCTTCTAAGTCAACACAACCTGAGTGCTCACCCAGGATGAAAATCACCCCAGTGCAAAGGGCCAAAACAGAGGTCCTGCTCATTGCTAATACCCCACCTCACACCTGAGTCTGAGGTTCTTGGAAACACTGCCAAGACTCCAAGGGTCACTTGGTGCTCCACAAAAAACTTGAGTCAACTCTGCATGCTAATTTTGCTATTATAGGATGTAAATGATAGTCAAGAGTTTTTGAAGAGCCCTTCAGATTAAGAGGGGTCAAGTTCTGTGAGATTTGGACACCTAAATCCTAGCAGTCATGGAGAACCTCAAATCCCCTGCACTTCAAAGTCCTGTGTGTTCCTACGGAGACGGGGTCTGTGGGTGAGCTGCGTGTGGAGAGCGCGGTGTCCTCCTGTGCGACACAACGCGGCAGAGGCTGCTCTCAGCTGCACGGGAAGAGGCTCCCAGGGATTGCTCTCATCCAGCAGCCTGGATGCTGAACACAGCTGCCCCACTACTGCTCTATCCAAGACCAGTCCAAGTCTACCAGTCCATGTTTCTATGAGCATCAAGAAGCTCGTTCACTGAGCTGCTCAGCAGCAGTAGGAGCAAACACGAAGGTCTGTGAGTGTGCACAGAAACAGCAGCTTTGTGCTTCTCCAGGGAAGAAAACCAGCAGAAAAAAGCAAAAATGGGGCTTAAACAATCCATGGAACTGAAGCATAACACATGCTAATGACATTCTCAGCCTCAATTGCCACGAGAGATGAGCAGCATACCATGAGTGTTGCCCCCCATGCGACAGCAGAAAGCATGCAGAGAAAACTGAGCCATACACACCTAGTGAGGTGCTGAAGTCTGAGGGTTAGAGCTGCTGGGACATCACCCACTAAGACTAGAACAGGACAGACAAAGCAGGAGAGCAGCCTCAAGAAGAATCAGCTAAAAGAGAGAGGAAAGAGAGACAGAGTTAGTTAATAAGATATTACAGACTCTTCTATACATAGTCAGCTCCCAGGATCTTCTCACTGTGTTATAGAAATTATTTATTGCACTGTTTTCCTCCTAACTTGTGGTAAAAGAAATAATATTCAGAGAAGCCAATCCTGAGACTCCTAAGGAAAAAACACCCTGATTAATCTAATTTGTTATCAGTGATCAATACTTGCATGTTCCTGTGAAATTTACTGTTAATGTCCTAAATCAGGGAAAACTCTAGACTGGAAGGAGGATGATGGAATGTTGCAAAGCTGGATGTCGTGGCCAGGCAATTTAAAACACAGAAACTAACAGGATGCTCTCAGAAATGAGAGCTGTCATTTAGGCACACAACTTTAGGCCCCTGTCAGATGTACAAGCCCCAAATGGCTCAAGATAATTTCACAGATCCCTGTCAGAGAGGGGACATTCATTTCTAAAAGATGCACACAGCACAATAGCTTGTTCCCCCTGTCTGTATGTGTACCTAGCTGATCCTGTATGAAACCAAAGCAAAAGAAGCTTTTGGGATATCAGGTCATCTGTGGAGCTCAGAAAATCCCTGACTTATTTAGCCTTAAAACATTTATCACTGAAACTTCTCTGGTTCAGCAGCTGCCAATTTAGTCCCTGTTTTTGCTGGAGAATGTACAGAACAGAACCCATTTGGTGAAGGCATGGTTCTGTGAGGCAGCACTGCCAGTCTTAAGCTACTACCACATCAAAAATGCTGCAACCACATGGTGCAAAATGCAGAGCCAGTACAAACTCACATTGCTGGTTCAAATGTTTTAGAACATTTTCAGAGAGGAATGTTGTCCCGGCAGATTTTTTGCTTGACCAGGTACTGTCTGCCTTCCTGAAGCCAGCATAAACACAATTTCTTGTGTTTCAGCCAAATTACCAGAAATATAATCCTTTCTTTGCATGGATCCAACCTCAGAGGGCACAGAACCATCATGCCAGAAATCTCACTTTTTCTTAAACGAACAGAAGTAAATTCTATGCTCAAAACTTATACAGCTGCAACAAAACTGTTCATAGATATGCCCAAAGATAAAAGGCAGGAGGCAGAGTGAGAGAAAGACTAATTCTCAAGTAAGTGACTAGAGAGAGTAAATTAAACATAACTGAGTTTCTAGAGATAAAAGAATAACACTTTGGACATATATATATATATAAAAATACATGTAACACATTCCAAAGAAACTGCTTCTCAGACCTTATGCTGAAATCTATCTTGAGCCTGAGTCCTCTCTCTGCTGTGGTTGACTGAGCTCTAATTTGACCCTTACGTGACAACCTCCACCAATGAATAGCAATGAGGAATTCACAAAGAAAGCTATTTCAATATAGTTCTCTGGTAGGCACAGACAGACACGCTGTGCTGGTGTCAAAAGAAACAACAAAAAAGCTGGTCAGGGTTTTTGTGTTCCTTTGGACAGAGGCAGTCTGTGAAACAAGGTTTAAACTAGGGAATGAACGAGGGCAGAGGAAATGGTAACAGGAGAACTCCTTGAGAAGGAATTTTGAATTTTAAGGACACTGCAATGAATGCTGCAGCTCCCCACTACCATTACTGTAGAAAAAAATGCCAGCGTGAAATATTTGAGCTTTTACATTGGTAAGAAATTTCATCTGATCATCCAGCAGGAGTAATTGTGTATAAATAAATAAATCCTCTAAACAAATTTGCAGAATATCATACTATGAACTAGGTTAAGAAACATCAACAAAAGCATCCAAACATATGCTTGTAAAGGCAATACAGTTCCAAGACTTAACTCACTACAGAACTGGCTCTGGTCAACAGCACCACAGCATCTCCAATCTTACCAAAATGGTTCCCAGTCCATTTAAAAGGAAATAATTTAATTAGCCTTTTAGCTAAAAGCACTGAAATCATACTGTAGTACCTCAGAAAGATACGGTTCTCAGCCAAAAAAAAAAAAAAAAAAAAAAAAAAAAAAAAAAAAAAAAAAAAAAAAAAAAAAAAAAAATTTTATTAAAATAAACAAAAACAAAAAACCAAACCCACCAAAAATTTCTTATATCCAATTCAATCTCTATATATTAATCACTGCATGTTTAAATGATGACCGGTCTTCTTTCTACAGCTCCCCTTTGATAAAGATTCCTCACTTCAGCACTTTGCTACTAGAGTTTTTCAGGTTTTCATTCCAAAATTTCATGCAGTGTTTTCAGGGCTTGCTGATACAGTGTGTCTACATAGCTTTAATTATACTGTAGCTCTCTTTCCCCAGTAAGGTAAATTTCAACTGCTATATTCTTCCAAATGGAAAAGAAAATAAATTATGGAAATACAGAACATCTTTCTCACAACTGCATATATATAATAGCATAAATAATTCAGTTTAATGCTTTAAAATTGACACTGAAATATTTTTACAAGGGCAATTTTTAAAGTAAATGCTTTAGCCTATGGTTACTTTTACCCAATGTAAAAAAAACCCTATTTCTTCCTAAAATTTGTCATTTATAGAGCAGAACAGCAAAGAGCACCTTTCTGAAGCAGAGCCCTTGCTCTCTGGGACCTAAGGACTTGTGTACACTGAATAAGCTGAACTCCTCCATCACAGCACTCATTATGCCACACTTCCTTCAGAGATCAGTGTTTGTGTTAATTAAGCATAAAATAGCACAGCAAAATGGCAGCATATTACTTCACACCTACTAAGTGTCCACACTAAGGTTTAATGGGGTATGTGATAGTCTATAAATTCACACTGTGCCCTATAAATTCTGTGTAAACAAACATTCCCCAAATATTTCCAAACGAGTGTCTAGGTGGAATAGTTTTTGTAATAATCTTGTAAATACCAAAAGACTGAACAAGGCAGAGATAGTTTCTCATGGAAAAAAAATCACAATATTTTGATTACTTCAGCAATTCTATTTGTTTAACTATACCTTATAATAATCAGGCCCATGTTCACATATTGACAAAAACTTTTTGTATTTCCCTTTGTAATTTCTGTTTTTCTACAGAAATAAAACATAACTTGAAAGTCAAAGCTAGAATTAACAAGATCATACTTTTCAATCTCTCTTGGAATATGAATAGTAAATTTGCTGCATCTCAAGCCTCTGACACCTTTCCTTCTGCCTTGGAACTTGCCAGACATGACTGCTCCCAGCCTGATCAGTTCACAGGCCGATCACTTTAACACATGTCCTTGCATACTAAAGCTGCTGCGTGCCATCGATTTTTCAAAGGTCTCCCCCACTGAAATCAATAAGGAGCTCTGCTTAAAAATGGATTGCACTTTGTGGTCCCTTTCTGAGTTGTGGATATCCAGGCTTCCAAGTGTTCTCACAGCTGCCTTTAGCAGCAGCTCCATGTCCCCCACTTCCTCTGACCCCAATCTGATCCTAACCCACATCAGCAGACCCTTCAGCCTTTGATCACTCTGAGCAGAAACAGACAATAGACAATCCCAGCACAACTATTTCACTGGAATAATGTCATCCAAAGGAAAACCCCTCCAACAGCCCATGTGAGTGTTAAATAGCATCGGGCCTTCCATTAACCATGGAGGCTGTAACGTTTTCAACAGAAATTACTTCCTTTCTGTAGAGCCTCCCTTGCAAGCAGAGCCACCCAAAATCAATACATCTGTTCTCAAAACAGGGCTATTTCAACAAGAAAGAGAAAATGATAAAGATCAAAACCAGCTCAGCTCATAACTCCAGTCTGTCCTTCTTTCCCATGTATTTTAAAGCTTGGCTCCATTAATATACAATCCAATCTGACTGCAAATAAGCCAAACACATAAAGACACTGTTATAACCCCATGCAGTTACTTCCACAGAACACTTACGAGATTTCACTTAACAACATACAAGAATCTTCATTTTTCTTGTCTCTTAGGTGTTTACAGTTTTGGCAAAAGGGCTTCCATTTTTAAAGAAAGGCTATTGCCAGGAATGTGACTGAAACCGGCTCTCTGTGGAGAGAGAACTGAAACATTACAGCAATGCTGGAAAATCCTGCAGAAGCTCATAATAACTCTTTCATAAAAGATACTATTGTGCTATCATCGAGCAGATAAATAACAAAATGGCAAGCAACAAAGCTGAGGTCAGCTCTGCAGTCAGGCAGCCCAACAGCTCCACCCATTGCAAATGCCCCCAAAGGCATCAGGCAGCGTGTTTAGGATATTCAACATAAGAGTCATTAGGTAGAAAATTGTCCTTTCATTACACATTTTGAGAGGAAAAAATCCAACTGTGACCCCACAGAACAGTGAGTGTTTAAGCTCAGCAACAGATGTGTCAAATGACTTATCCCAACCATGAGGAGTTAATTGATGCTATAAATAGCACTCTGCAGACAAAAAAAATCCACTTAATTCTAGTATCCAAAGAACACGGTCTAGCTCTGCTTATCAGTAAAACTATTTTCCTTTAAAGAAGTGGGCTTGGATGTTTTACATGTAGATTAACACAGAGAGATAATTTGATTTCAGGCTATTGAGAGATTTCCTTCCTTTTATGTTTCAGAAGAACAGGGCTGCATGCAGCTAAATGAGATCCATAGATTACAGTAGAAGAAAGGCCAATAAAACTGCACAGCTACATTCCTGGGTAATAACAAACACTTTTTAATTCTAGGGCTCCAGTCTCAGGGTTTATGAGGGCATTTCCAATTACCACTTTTAAGATTAATGCAAATAAGTGCATCAAATAGAAACAGATTCTTTAACCCATCTGAATCAAATATTTAGTATCTCCCAAAGCATTTTATACCAATAAATAAACTGGCACTGCTAGGAAAAAAATTCAAAGGTCTGAAATGTTCAGAGTGAGCCTCTTTCCTGTGGTTTTCACCTGCTTTCACAAGGGAAACAGAATTAAAACCAAAACCCTTCAGCTGTTTTCCAGAACACGGCTTTTGTTTCCCTCTCACAACCACATCTAGAGGATTGTGTGGCTGCTCTATTGCTCCACCAGGGAACTGAAAACATCAGTATAAACAGGAAAGAACATAATGGCAATGTTCATGTATAATTCTTGAAGCTACTAAATCAAAAGAATTTCATTAGCTGCTTACCAACCAATCTTATTGTATTACTCTCCCATATTTCAACCTCTCTCATAAAAAACAATTAGATTTCCACCTTATGTTGCTTTAAACCAGCAACAGTATCAATGAAGAGATTAAAGCAATACAAAGACAGAAGAAACAGAATAAGGTCCACTAGCTTTAATTCTCTCCAGTAACATCTGTGCCATTCTAAATCCAGGATTTTTTTCACCAAGCTACATTTGGAAACCTGAGGCACTAAGTAAAGCTACTCTATTTAGACCAAAACTGTTGATCTTCTTTCTGCAATGGCATGTGCAGAGCACATCCTTCACTGTTTCAGCATCTGTAAATTTAAAATGCAATCCAAGTTCATTTTACCCTTGGAAGTTTTGGATGCAATCCAAGTTTGTACTGATTAACACCACAGCTTTTTAGTATTACAAGGCAAACATGCATTTGAGAACTAATAAATAATTTCTGAGCAAAATAAAAGTATTTAACTCATCTGCTGTCTTGAATAATCATTCAGTTCATGCATAAACATAAAGACAGGAAAAACAGATACATTTTAATGAAAGTCTTGGAGAAAGTCATCATTCCATATGATGGATTTCAGCATGTAACCTCTCTCAACAGAACAGCCTTTGTTACACACTGCAAAAAGGTGCTGCTCCAGAGGTGGTGTCTGGTTGAGGGGCAGAAGCTTTGCCACAACACCTGCCAGTTCAGCTCCCCTGTTTCCAGGTGCAAGGTATTGCTGAATTTTTAAGGCAGAAATCCTCATCCCTGAGAACCATTTCCTATTCTATTAGTCAAGCATCTTGGCTTCTGTGGGGTTAAACTGACAGCCAAAGTAGTCCCCAGGGAATAATATTCAGGACATGCCTGGTTCATATCCCTGGGTAAATCAAGATGCCATAGTAACCCCATTGATTAGTCCAGACTCAAGCGTTCTGCACTCGTTCAGATCTTCCCTCGCACGCAACAGAAACGCCCTGCTGAGCTTACACTGCCAGTGTTACAGCCACACACACTGAACAAAACTGCAAGCATCAGTTTTCAAGACTAAGATTTATATCTTTACTACAAAAGCTTTTTATTCACTGGTTTGTGGCTCTATCAAAATGTAAGCATTTGGGGTGCCAGCAGAGCACCGGGATGTGGTGTCCAGGCTGCCCTGCAGATGGAGAGAGCCTGGCATGGGTCACCACAGCCCTGGGTTGGAAACACCAACACCACCCCAGACCTCCAGGGATGCCCCTTCTCCACATTCCTCCTCTCCTGCACGGAAAACCTGTGCTGAATCTGACCAGCTCATACACCTCCACTTCGACTGGTCAACTACCACACCTAAATTAGAGCTTCTGTGCTGAGGCTGACCCTGACCTGAAAATCAGCAGGAATTGGGGAAAATATTGGATTTAGGGGGTCAGTACCAACTGTCTTCTGGAGAAGTAATTTTCTTCCTGATAGCTATAGTTAGACTCTGATCTCACCCCTTCCAAGCCTATCCTACATTTTTATCTTTGACTAAATCTTAATGCTTTTTGTAGATAATATCCTCCATCAAGAATATTTGCTATTTCCAGGAACAAACTTATCACTAGTGCCTAATTACAGTTATTTGGAAGCAGAAGTATTTCTTCCAAATCACTGAAGACCTGCTCCAAGAAACAACTTTGTATTCAAACATTCCTTTTTAATAACCATCCTGCTGATAACTGCTGAGTGGGAAAAATAACAATTTTGCTTTAACTTTCTAACCAGTTCAAATGTTTAAAGCAAACTCCCTCTATTATATTAAAATTAAAATCCTGCACTGTATAAATAGGAATACATTTCAGCTATAATAAACACTTCTAACTCATTTCATTAAAACTATGAAAATAACAGAGGTAAGTCCCAAACAATTCAGTCAGTAAATACAATGTAAACTCTGCTGAGAATCTTTCCTACAAACAACTTTGAAACTTTAAATGAGCTATTTATTTTCAATAAAACTTTTTGGTTTGATATATATGTTTAATCTAAAAACAATCAAATTAAAATGGAAAAAACTTTATAAAACCAGTAACATGATATGTGTTATTCAGAGGATTATTTTTGAGGAATGCTTGACTAAAACTATAATCCACCTACACTGAGAAAAATAAAGCAGTACACAGAAGGGAGCAGTATTTCAGGTAAATAAACAAGAGTACTTTAACATTTAATCCCATTATTCACTTTCAAGGCCCCAGATTTAAAACAGGCACACACCAAAGTACTGAGGTGAATTCAGAGCAGCTGAAAATGCTTATGGTCATCCTCTAAGAGACCAGAGGATTGGCTTTTGATTCCAGAAAGACTAAGGCAGAGCTGGCAGGGAGGGCATGGAGAGAGGAAAAGACATCCTGAGAGTCTCACCCTTACTGCCTGTAGGAAGCAGTCCCACCATTGAGAGACATCCCCTGCTCTGTCAGGGGTAGAATGAAGCTAAATGAGTATTTCCATAGTAATAGGAAAAGGGAGAGATGGATCAGAGAAGGCACAAAAGAGAGAACTGGCATCCCTGTTTTCCTCAGCTGCATTTGTGTTTTACCCCTGCCACTGTCTCTGCTCTGGACACAGTGAATGATGGCAGAGGGTCCTGTCCTAGCTCCAGTTTTAAGAGGTATCATAGGGGTATTCCCTTCTTGTTGCTGCTCAGCAGCTACCACTATGTTAAACAAATTTTAGTTGGCCTTCAACAGCATGCAAACAAAGGAATTTCTGAGGCAGAAAGACAATTTAATAAAAGGATAGTGATTTAAGAACACACATAATGAAATAGTAACAAGACACTCAAGAGACTCAGCTGTAGAAACAGTACCTTTTATAATCTTTCTTCCTTTTAGTGGCTTTTAAGATGGAAATTCTCCCTTGGTTCGATAACAACTCTGTAAGAGAAACAAAGAAAATAACAAAGATTTTTATTCCATCTGGGGGAAATAGGAAGAGGGGATTATTTTTGAATAACTGATAGCATTTACATAATACTGTGGAAGTCTTTTATTTGTATCTCTCCTTGGTTCCCCTTCCTGATCATGCTGGTTTACAAAAAAGCATTAGCTCTGGCATCTATTCCACCACCACCTGAAAGCCCAAGAAAATCCCACAGAACTGGAGTATTGAAAGCAAACTCCATTAAAAGATCCTCCTGATTTCTGTTCCAGTGCCACTCAGATGTGCATAAATCACACATTCCTAAACTGAAAATTTAATCAAATATACATTTAATTGTCCATTAATTCTCAGATTTAAAAGCAAAACATGTTTCCCTCATAAGCACACACCAGAGCATTTTCAGTCATCCAGGTCTAAATGCCATCTAGTGGTTCTAAAAATGTGAACTGTGGTTCCACAGATACACTTCATCCTGACATTTTTTCTTCTAACAGCAGGGAATAAGATAAATTAGGATAGAAAATTCAGGAGAAAGACCTCAATGTTTTTTAAAATCTTATTTTTTTGTTAGAACTTCATGCATTCCCATTAAGCATTTCTTATCCTAACAATTTCCAAAAGCTAAGCAGCAGGATCCTTTGTCTTGGCTTCCCACTCTCCTACTCTCTGAGAGCAAGAACACTTCAAGCAGTTGATTCCTGCAAATCAGCCTTGCTGAGTTCACTCAGGTAAAGTTTACCCAAAAAACCAGACATGCCACTGCCCTTCCACCAACACATGGCTCAATCAGGAGATCCTTCCTCACTGCAGGAGATCAGAAATCAATTAGTCTCCTCTGCCTGGAGGCACAAGGCAGCCAAATAAACACCTGAGTGGTAAGGAAGGAAAAGCACTTCATTCCTGCAGACACACTGTAACACAGAGGTGCTAAAAGAAAACTCTACATCTCTGATGTAAGAAGAGAGCTTCTCTGAAGCCCAATTTCTTTTAGCTTTTGTCTTGTAAGAATATGACTTATCTCCTCTAAGTAAACTAATTTTATTTATTTTATTAAGCCAGAAAGAAATAATGCTTTACATTTAGTGTCAGACCTGAAACAGACAAAAACTACTGGAAAAGATGCTTCCCTTGATTTTCCTTTCCTCCTTTTTCACCTGTATTTTTGTTGTTGATTCAGAGTCAAGAAGACAAGCTGCCTAAGGCTTGGGATGTCCTGGGTAAGACTCAGTCCTGCTATAACATTGATGTACAGCTGTGGGATGTTGAATCTTTTTTTATCATATAACCTGTGAATAAAGTGCATTTGCCTACTTCACAAGATCTCAAGAACATGTATATAAAATATCAGCACTCTCATATACACCCAAATTATTACTGGTGATCTTCTTGTGATTATCACACCTGTATAGCCTGAAATTTAGTGTTGATTACCAAGAAAAAACTCCTTGCATTTTTAACACAAATCTAGGTGTTTTGTTTTACTCTTTGAGCAGGGTATTTGTCCAACAGTGCCAGTCCCTGATGTGCTGTGAGGGTTATGGCAAACACCTGGATCAGGCAGTGCCGTGCTCACACGGGCGCAGTCCAGCTGTCGGCGGGAGGCCGGGTGCTGGTTTATAGCAGCTGATGCCAGCTCAGAGCTTCAGTCCCAAATCCTGGGAAGCCTAGAGACTGCTGAGGCTCATGGCCATCCTGCAAAGTCTCCTTTTCAACCCCTGCTGCCCATTTGATAACACGGCCTGTGGTGCGGGGGAGAGGGGGGAAAACAGACCAGCTTGGACGGCATTACATTTAATAAAGCACCTGTGTTTCATTACAAAAATGCTGGTTCATTCCAGTGATAATACTTTTATTGCTAATTTTAATCAAGTATCTTACAGCTCTCAAATGGTAAAGGTGGAGAAAAACCTGTAATGCCTTCTCAGATTGCTTGTTATCTCTCACTTGTAACTAATTACCCCAGTTGCACTGTTAAAGACTGAGTGGTTTTATGTTTACTTGCCAACAAATGACTAAAAAAAAAAAAGAAATCAATTAGTCTCTAGCTATAGTAACTAATTAAGAGAAATATTTTCAGAAGAAAGAACTTAACAGAACATCAAGGCACTGACACTGCAAAAATGTCTGGGAAATTAAAGCATCTATCAGCAAAGCATTTCTTGCCAGTCAGCGAGTTCCACAATTGCATCCCCACCACACTTCATTCTTGTCCTACTCCAGTGAACATAATTAGTTATTAAAGCTTTTCTAACATGGTGACAATGTGAGCAGCTTACTGGACTACAGGAAGACTTAGGGACAAATTTTGATTCTGCACCATTGCAAATGTGTGCACTGCCAACAGATGAGTACTTTTACAGAAATAGCATGATGGGAAGTACAGTAGCAATGTGTTCTACCGTTCCTTTTTCTCAATGTCTTATTTTGTATCATCAGCTATGCCTGGTCTGTGCTGGTAATCCACTCCTCACACCTTCTTGGTCCCTAACTCAAGAGGCTTCTGAGCATCCACCCAAGCTCTTGAAAACATTTGCTTCAAGTCAGTGCAAGGAGCAGCCTTCAGCCAGGTACAGCCTGGGCAACCGCACTAGATTGCCTGGCCCTTGGCTCCCACTGTGCCAGTCTGAGTGCCAGGGTGACACAAACCATGGCTGGAACATGCTCTGGGGCACAGAGCAGATCCCTCACCTCTGCACAGGAACTGGTGACATTAACACTGACTAGTGTGAGACAAGCAAGCAGTGTAGTCCAAAATAAACGAGACAAAACCATGGTGTGGATGGACAAGCAGACTGCTTTTCAATTCAGCTGCAATACTACTGTAAGCACACATTGCAAAATCCTGCCCAGGGTATGAATGGAAAGCCTTTATCTTTGGCTATCTCTGTCACTCAGATGACCTTTTCTCTGGCATTAAAATAACTAATAAGGAATTTGGATGATGTAATTTATTTGGTGGCAGAAAAATTACCTGCAGACTTATGGCTCCAGCCCTCACTGCACACTTACAACCTCAAATCAGCCTCAAAGAAGGAATGTTTCTGTTGCTTATAGCAGAGGACTGCAGTCAGCACAACTTCACTTGCCAACAGCTACCCCAATTGAAAAGAGACCAGTGGAAAAGAGCTCACTTACTCCCAGATTAAGTTGTCTGTCCATGTTTTGCTTTATTGATTGCAAGAAGCTGATACCCTCCAGTTGCATGTTTTCCTTGGCAAGAGCTCTGTGACAGACAGATCACCAGAAGTTTGGGCAGAGCTGAACAGAGCTCTCCAAAGGGTATTTTGTATCTGCTGTGATTTACTTAACTAAGAGAAAAGGAGGTGAAAAGAAATAATTTTCTTCCTTCACCTTACATCTTCGTTTGCTAAACTGCTATTTTATTTCACAAAAAAATGTAGGGTATTTTGACTGACAGCACGGTTCTGCTTTTATGTAAGGTATCAGACGGCAAACATGAGGTAGCTACATTACACAACTCAGTGTGTGGGTATATGCCTTGTCACAACTTGCATCAAAACATATAAAACAATCATGGGAAGTGAGGTTTCTCCTCTTAAAGATGTGATAAAAACATAATGAACAGCAGCCACCCTGCACACTCATTACAAAGCTTTACATCAAAAGAGGTGGACTTCAAGCTGTTTGATATTTTAATATTTACACTCAATTATCTCTAGAAATTTATTTAAAACAGCATTATTTTCGTGTTACTTAGGAGCTCTGAGTTCCCTCAGAAACTCCTACTCATTCTTAATTATAGTGTAAATCAGCATGTTAACATCAAGCGAGCAACCACTAACTAAAGCAGCTGATACAAATGCAGACAAAGTTCAGACAGAAGCAGTGGCAAAATGCCCAGAAAGTTCCAAACCCCCTCTGAACAGCTCAGTCAACGTGGAGAGATCCACAGACCTTTCAAAAGAGATGCGCTGGGTAATAGCAGTTACTGCCAATAAATTTTATATAAATATTACAAAAGTAGTAAAGAGCCCATGCATCAGTACACAGACATGTCACAGATAAGAACAGTGGCTTTTTAAAATGTCAGGACTGAAAATGTACAACAGCCTATAAAATGTCACTCAAGTCATTACATGCTACCAGTGAAGTAAATCATTTATTACACAAACAACGGCTGAACTAACTCTGCCAAACCAGGTACACCTATTTCCTCTGCTGTGTTGCTGTGTTGATAAAGACATGACATATTAAAAGAAAATGTATGAAATACAGAACTACAGAAGCCAATGTGCAGGGATTCACTTTGCTGTGCTATGATACAAGCAAAATTAAAGCTAATCCTTTCTTCTGAAGGAAATGTCACAGGCTTCTGTGCATTTGGTAAATTAATATTTATAAGAAGCCCAGACAGTTTAGTGTTTTTAATGCAGGACTAAGATTTCCTCCTGAACATCAAACAGAGAAGTTGCACTCAAACAGCAGTTTCTTGATTGCAACAAACCTAAATGACAGTATTTCCAAAGATTTGTTTTCCATCATGTCATTCCTATTAGCAACTGTGTACAACTAGGACATCTGCAAAATCCACCAAGTAGCCATAAATTATACATTCCTAACTCTTTAAAGTTAACACATAATAATCTTCTTATCAAGAGCCTGCTGACAGCTGCTAGTACTATGTTCCTAATAATTCTCATTACAAACAGACATCTAGGAATGGAAAAACAAGGTATACACAGTCTAGTACCACACTGCTGCAGATATATATACATATAATAAGTGAGACTTTACCAAAAGCATTGTTTCAAGAACTTACATAGCAATAAAAATATAACTGAACACCTTTTATTTAAAAACGCAATTTAAAATTTTACAGCAGAATGTGCATAAGAATTCATCACACCCAATTAAATTAAAATGCAGCAGTTGATCACTTTTTATGAAAATTTTGAAAGGAATTTTGTTATATTACATGCTAATATGGGGTTTCATTTAATTTAGATGATGAATTATCTAATTTTGTTTTCTAGTATACTAAGGGTATCTAAATTGAACTTGATAGCATTCATGGGGTAACCAAAGTCACCTTTCATGTGATACAGAAAGAGGATAAATTTATTCATTTAAATGGGAGGCAAAGGTGATCTTCCAAAATTCTATAATGAAATTTAAGCTTGGAAAAAGAAGGATAAAAAAATCAATCCTGGTTTTAGTAAAAATACATTAGTGCCAATAAAGTTCACAACAACTGTGGGAAACTGATTGGGAAGATGTTTGTATTCTCCAGGGTAGAAATTCCTCTCCCAAGCAAGCCAGACCCAGTCCTGTAACCATAAGGTTAAGAGAGCAGATTTTCCAAAGCAAGCTGAAATTTTTAGGAGAATCTTTGTTCACAATTTTAATTCAAAAAGGAAAGCTGCAATTTGCAATCAATATCCTACTGCAGTCCTAGAGCACAGATGAGCTGCTGTAGCACAGCAGAGCAATGTCCCAGTTCCTCGGGGATGACAAGAAGCAGCAGCACTGTGCAGGCAGCACCCTCAGATGTTCCTGTGCTGCTGTGACAGTGTTCTGGCATGTTCATGATGCTGCACTCACTGCCCGTGGCCAACAGCTTCTGCCCTGGCAATTACACTGGCAAGGGCTCAACTCGGAACAAAAGCAGCTACCAGAGAGTTTGTGAAACTAGGAAATTTCGTACCAAAAACATGTACTTGAAAAATGTCCACTTCTTTCTGTGCCCAAATGGAAGAAGAAAGTCAGCCTGAGTGAAAGCTTAACTAACAATATTTTCTGAATAAAATTATAGGGTAGCCTAGCTTAAGAATTGTTTTCCTGATAATTTGCATTGCTGCAGATAAATGTGAATATTCTTAATAGTCTCATCTGACCACTAGAATGACCACATGCAGTCACTACTAGACCCACACCTAATCCTGTAACTGGCATAAGACCTTCTATAGACAGATTACTATCAGATGCCAATAAAGGTAAAAGAAAAGAACAAAAAAATACAGTAAGATTGGAGAAATGACAATTTGCTGAAAGTCAAGAGCTGTGAGTGACAAATCTCTAGAATCTCAGAAGTAATCCTTAACACCTAAGTGAGACCTTCCTCTTGTCCTCAAAAAAGAGACAATTGAATGAGGCCTCAATCACATCTCTGACAGTTCTTCTTTACATGAAGCAGGATTTTAATTTTTTTTTAAAAACAAGAACTTAGAAAAGTAGCTTGAAACAAGGGGAGTCCTCTAGCAAACCTGCAGAATCCACAGCACTCTCCTGGATGGTAGGAGCTGCACACACCTTCCAGAAAACTGGAAAGGTAGATGTGTGTATGCAGGTAAACAATTAATATTCTCAAACTAACAAAATACATATAAACAGTTAGAAAACCAAATGGTAAGTAGTCAGATAATTTCAGATGTGCTGACATTCTTTAAACTTTATGTTCCACAGAAGCACTGATTTGACTAATGAGGTTTTCGCAGCAGAAACTGCAAGGATGCCAAATCTGTACCTGCATGACAGCAAAAGAGCACAGCATGTCTGTCTTACACAACAATTATGTATATTCTATTTAACTGCATTACAATATTTCCATTTATCTTTGTTTAAAAATAATTTAATAAGTTCTGTTTATTAATGATGAACTGAAGGCAGTTCATGTAACAGAAAAAGAAGGGCCTCTACTCAGTCATGCACATGGAACATTGTGACATTAGCACAGATTAGGATCACTAATATAAATTGCTTCAATAAAGCAAAGGGAAAATTAAAGGTGAATTACTGTAGTAATCTAAACTGAAAAACAATTGCCAAGGAAAGATATAAATAGCATCCAAAATCGCTGCTATAAGAATGTAAAACAGATGGGTAGGAAGAATATCTAGGGATAGAAGAAATCAATCATCTACAGTTGATACAGATGACAGCTTAGTAACCTTTCCCAGCCAACTGGGAATTCACACAAAAAGCAGGGATAGCTTAATGAAGACGGAAATACGAAGAATATTTCTATTCCAGTCCCAGAACTCCTACCAGCTTCATGCTTCATTCTAATGCATTCAGGCTACTGGGCAGTCATAGCACTCAGGCTATTTAAAGATACACCAACTTATTCAAGCACTAAGCTACAGGTCTCTCAATTCCCAGGACAAACAGGAGCAGCTAAAGCATGCACTGCTAAGTTTCCAGAAGTATGTGTTCCCACACTCACACAGAAGTTCTGTAAATATCTATAATCTTACATTATTTGAAGCATGGTAAACATATGCATTTATTAACAGGGTTTGTTTCTTAGTGTTTTCAGTGTATATGTTTAATGATTGTAGAATTGTAACAGTTTGTTGGGTTTAATCTGGTCTTTAAACACTGAAAGAGTTCAGCCTCTTCTTTTAAGAGGATTAAAACATGAAAGCAGCAGGAATTTGGTTATCCAGGCACTTCTGAAGCAAAATTCTTTGCTTTGCCACACGCTTTCCTTTTTTTATGGTGACTGCTCTCATCTCTTTCATGTATTACTGTAGCTCTTCTGATATAGAAAATTTATTACAAATCTACTGTAAAGAAGTTGAATCAATTATTTAGACCTATATTTATAAATAAACTCTTTGTTTTGTATTGTCTTTAAAGCCAATTAAAGGGGATTACATGAAAACATATTCCTAAAATTCTAACATCTTGCTAATTTCAAGCAACTTCTTGTTGTTTTTCTAGGAAATATTGGGAGGATGTGCTACAGAAAACCTAATCAAGAAAGAGTGTTGGGATTCTGAGACAGACAAGCCAGCATTTAAAATAGAACAGTAAAAAAAAGGAAAACAAAAAAGATGGGGGAGTAAACTCAGATCACCAGAAATTTGGCAATTACAATAAACTGCCTAATCTATTTCAGTGACAGCTTGACCTCAGAGTCCCAAGTGCTGCATTTTGCTCACACTGGAGACACAAACAAGAGAGCAAAGGGTTTTGAAAGGCCAAATGAAGCAGTGTAGTACTGAGAACACATGCTAGAAAGCCTGGCAGTGAAACACACTAACACCAAATACGCTTGTGGGCAGGAAGAACACAGAAATACTGGCAAGGAAAGGCGCTCAGGAGAGCCACATTTACACTGTGAACAGAACAGCAGTGCCACGTGGGAACTGGCACTGGCAGCGTGTGCCAACGTGTGACCCTGGAGAACTGTCCCAGCTGCTGTCAGGAGAGCTCTGTCACTGTATTTTATTTATCCCTCTCGCTGGATGGGGTCTATGTGGCTGCTCTGGTACAGGACAAAAATCTGAATGTAGGAAGTAGCAATGGATTAATTCATATTTATTGATCATTTTGATATGTGATTTAGCGACTGCAGAGAACTGTCTCTGTGGCTAGACAGAGGAAAAACAAGAAGGAAAAAAACACATGCCAGCAAACAAACAAGGAAAATAAGGTGAATGGTGAAGAAAGCACACACTGAGTCTGTCTTATGGAGTCACTGCTGGTCAGGAAAGGGAACAGGTAATTACTAGAAGAGAAATAAACAGGAAAACAATTCATATACATTTGCTCCATGCTACAGCTCCCGCTCTTCTTGTTGATAGAAGGATTAATACACATTCCTGGTAAGAACAGTAAGCGTGGAACTGCATTGCTTTTAAAATTTATGTATTTATCAGTACAGATTTGATACACCTGTTGAATATGTTTTTCAGTACCATATAACCCTTTCCCTCTTGCTCATAAAAGCCACAGAAATGAGAACAACTGAGGTCAGAGAAGCACCAGTGACACAGCATTTGGAGGTGTGGATGCACAGTGCCACACTGGAATCTCTCTGGGCTCAGATGCAGTTCAGATCTCACACTTTGCAGAACCTTTCAGCTGAGCACTCTGCTCACTGCAGCTCAAGCTCAGGGAGTAGAGCAGCAGAACAGGGACTAACACAACATGAGAAACCACGAAGCAGTAAAGAGCTGACAGATCTAATTTTAGTTCTGCCAGCCTGGACAGCGTCCTCACAACAAGCACCAAGCGCGATAAAACTGATGAACAGGACCGACCGCCAAAAACACAGAAGCAGAAGCTCCATCACACAAGTCTTCTTTGCATCTTAAATATTATAATGTGCAGATTTAAGAGACAGAATCTGGCTGCACATCTGCTCTTTTAAACTGAAGGGCTGCTGTTGGATGGAGCAGCCAAGCAACTGCAGATCCTGCAGTCCCGACATTCACGTGGGGCTGTGCTGGCTCCAGCACCTCAGGGCTGGGGCACACCACTGATGTTCAGCTGCCAAACTTCTCCCCCCTCATTTTATTATTCCTCTTGAATGATTCAGCGATGTCTCTCATTTCTGTGGCACCAAAAATGCAGCTAAAGATGGATGATGCCAAAAATATTGGCCTCAAAAAACCCTCAGCTTGACTAGTTATTAGAGAGGGGAAATATATTTCATACAAGTACCCTGGAAACGAGCAAGATATTTTGATTTTAAATCACAACAGTGTCACAGGCATTAGGTGCTTCTCGGATCTCAAAACATACAGAAATGAAATGGATCCTATGAATACAGTATCAGATATAATGACACCGTATCAGACTTGCAAAACTGTACAAAAATACACTTGTCTGAGACTTCCTAGGAAAATTGCAATGAACTAACAAGTAATGATATACTTTACATTAAAAAAATGTAATCACCCTGAGTAGTCTGAAGAAAAAAGCTTCTATATATTAAGCTGCTCATATAATGCTAATAAATCTCCATGATAATACAAAATAAGCTGCTATTCCCTCTAGGCCTAATCTAAGTCCTACTGTTCTTTCCCCTTAGAAAGGGAGATGGACTTTTCCATGTGTCCAGAGGCCATCCAGACACTAAAAGAGAGCATGAAGCAAATATTCTTTCCACTGAAACCCTGTTATTAACCTACTTTGATTAACAATACCAGAGTTTTAATAACATAAAGTGAATGTTATGGTTTTAAGTAAGATTTTTTCATCCACTGAAGTGCCCATAAATTTTTGTAAATTTTGGTAAAGCCATTAGCATATATTTTCCAAGAGTTGGTATATGCATAACCTTATTATTAAAAACTCTAGCAGGTTCTCTCACTGTTAACCACACTCAGTCCTACATGAAGGCAGCAGGAAATTAGATTGTGGAAGAACTACGTAATTTCACTCTAGATGTTAATTAAAAGAAATCACTAAAGCCAGAGAAGTTTAAATCAATAAGAGAATAAAAGTCCATGTTTAGGTGAGATCTAAATCCAAGTCTAAGGCCACAATAAATCTTAGCATTACTCGGCTGTGTTCACTGATGCTGAGACCTACAAATTGCAGCCTCTTTGCTGCTGAAAGTCACAATCCACCCTTCTTTTAATAAAAAGCTGTTTAGGAATACGACTGAGCTTTCATTAGGTCTCTGAGATGTACAGTTTTGAAGGTCATATTTTAACTGTGTGTCAATCATAAAACCATCCAATTGTCATGGAAACACACAATCATGAAGAGTCAAATATTAACTTGGCAGCTGAAACAAAAGTTTTATTGCTGCAATTGACTGCAACTCTCTGGTTTGCATATATTAAGCTGAATGGAATTACAGTAATGGCCATGCTGCTGGACACAGTGCTCTGTCAAGACTTTAAACAGATTTAGTACTTAAATTCTTTGTAGAAAACATACATTATTCTGACTGTATTTAAGCTAAAGCTATCAGGAGAATGCTTGGTCCTTAATATCTGTAATGACATAATCACACAGAAGGAAATTATTTAGACCGACTGACTGTGAGCTCAGTTTCAGGAGCTGGCTGTTGAAACGAGTAGGTATAATTAATTATACTAATTTATATGCACATGTAACCTGGATACAATAGAGACACCACAGAGAACTTTAGCATTTCTTTTTACGTCTTCATTTCTCAGCTGCACCCAACTCCACACTTGTGAAACACAAAGAAGAGGAATTTGAAGAATGTGCTGTAACATTTAGACATGTCTAAAGGGTGGCATTTACCCCTCTCCCAAAACATTACAGAAAGGAGAAAGAAAACTGTGTAAAAGAGAAAACTTTGGTAGGGCCAAACAGCATCTCCAGATTCCAGCTTTATCAGAATGAAAGCAGGAGTTACATCAGCAGCTTTTAATCCCCTTCTGAAATCAGTCAGTCATACCAGAAGCAGAACAACCAAGTGATTGTCATCTCATAACATTCCAAACTGACAATTCAGAAAATTAACTCACAGAATTATTTGTCTCAGTCCTCTCCATAAGCTGCACAGGCAACTGTCAGCAAAGTCAACTCTGAAGTTTCAAATCCTTAAAAAAACTCAAAATATTGTCTGATGCCCAAAAAAATATAAAACTATGAAAATGCAGAAAGTAGAATATTTTTTTAAATTCCATTCATCAGTAACAACTTAATGAAACACCACCATTAACATCATAATGCAAATATTTTACATTTACAGATAATATTTTACTTTTATAGAGATTTTCAACTTGAAACTTCAATGTATTTTCCAAGGGAAGTACTGTTAACACCAGTAATTGCTATCGGAGACACACCATGATGTATCCAAGGAAAACGTACAGCAAAACCTGGAATTAAAAGGAATTTTTTACTTTCATAACCCTATTCCGATTCTTTGATCACTATGCTGACTCCTAGGAATGGGGAAGCTCAAAAAGAAACCAAAAAATTCCATTAATCCAAACCTGTAGATAACAGCACATATTTCCACATGCAGTTATGATTTCCTGCACATACGAACTGATGTGTTCAAACATCTTTTGAAGTAATTTTCAGAATATCTGTGAAAACATATTAACTTTAGTGCTCATTAGCTGTAGCCTGGGTGCATGTGAGTGCCCAGAGACTGCAGTGGTGCCCGAGCAGCCAAACTGCAGCTGGAGATTTTAACTTCTACATTTCCAGCAGATCAACACACAGGCTCCCACACATTAATGGTACACTCCAAATTACAAGGGTGCTGCTGAAATCTTATGTCATTTTATGAGAGGAACAGATTTTTTTCATGTAGTTTCTACATAACTTCAATCTCGGCTGTTTCACTTCCCTGTATATAATATTCTTTTTAATTTATAGAAACTCCTATGATTTTTTTTTCTTATTACAGAAATTAAAAAGATCATGTCAGAGCATTTGCTGCAAAATTAGACACCTTTAATTAGCTATAAAAGACTTACACTGCAGAAAGTCCTCAGGCTTAATCTGGGAAACCAGAAATAAAAGAAAAGGATGAAGAATTTATTTATGGAAAAAATCTAACACAGCCACATGCAACTCCATTAAATACCTTATCCAGGACAGAAATTGGTATGCATAGGGTTGTGGGTATTGGTTTGGGATGGGGGGTAGTGTTCCTTCAGATTTTCTTGGTTTGAGGTTTGGCTGTGTTTTTTAAAATAGTGTCAGAGCAGTTTCCTTCCTATCCTGGAAACACAGAGAGGCAATAATAGAGAGAATGGATGGACAAGAGTCTGGTGTGTTGCTCCCCACAATCAAGGCAGGCACAGTATTTCCCATCTGTGATGGGCCACCAGTCCTTCATGCCACAATTTACAGTAAGTCTCTAGAAAAATGACCCCTTCTGTGTGTGTGTGTGTGTGTCCACTGTGCCGCCAAAGTTTGATGGGAACAGCAGCAGTGATGGACAACTACCCACATCCACCAACAACACAGTTACTGAAGTGATATCAGATACAGTCCAACTTGGGAGAACACTGGAGTAAAATAAAAGCAACCAAGACTGTCAAGCTGTTTCTGAAACTGTGGGACTCTTGAAAACCACAGCTGAACAGAAAAAAAATGAAACCAATTCCAGGGGTAAAGAAATACTTTTTTAGGTTTTAGAGAAAAATATCCGCAAGTGAATATTTATTCGTGTTCTATTTCCATTTCATAAAAGACTTAGGAATTGCATCAAATTAGATAATGTGAGTGCAGTGTTCATCTTGAATCGTATCTAGTACCTAGTTACCCAGTCATAGCCCTGAAATTTTATTCCCTTGCCACAGCTCTAAGTTCTTACATTTATTGTAAAATTACATAACCTTCACATTATTCCTTCTCAATGTTAAACTGCTCTTCTGAGTCTAATCAGGAAAAAAATCAGATCATTAAAAAATCCTCTTTATCCAGAAACACACAAACAAAGCTAAAAATGTCACTGTACATGCTGTCTTTTCAACTCAGATTATTGTATCAATTTATTCAGAATCACTCACCATCAGCTGCACTTGGACTTAAACTTCTCCCCCTCTTCCTAACACACAAACTGCCCAGTACAACAGGTACTATGTGAAGATTCTTGTTAGACAGAGAACTGTTCTCCCTTATACATCAAATCCATAAATAAATGTATAGGCTGTGTCAAAATCTCCTTTGAAGAACAAAGCTATGACAGCTAACATGTTCTATTAAATAATGAGAAAGGAATGGTTGCAGCACTGCACCCTGTGCTCACGCCGTGAGCCCCTGCTGGAGCTGGGAAAACTGGCCACGAGTGCTACTGCCCTGAAGCCACGGCTTGGGGAGTGTGAAATTTCATGCCACAATATCTAAAAATATGTAGAAGCTGGAACAAGTTCAACATCAGCACAAGTCTACTAAAGTGTAAGACTGGCCTTAAATATTTCAGCTATTCCAGCACTGCAGAGTGTTAGGGGTAAGAACCCCTAACAGTGCCAAGGAAAAGCAGGGAGATGAACTTACAGTGGTGCTTTGCAGGATAGAGTTACACCCAGGAGGAAGGGGGGCTGCCATCCTGGATAAGGAATCCAGATGCTCTACTACAGCAGGAACAGTCACAGCACAGCCTGAGTAGCACAGAACTGCACAGGAAGAGTTCTCTGAACTCCCTGCAACATGGTGCAATACAATGGTTTGCTCTTAGATCTCTGAACCTGGAATCTTTCAGTCAAGAGATCTCTTTCTCCTACATTTTACTGTGATGTAATCTAAAACTACTTTTTTTTTGTTTATTTTCTACAAGCTAAGACACTCATATTTACAGTGTTTTGCACTTCTGCTGGGTCTCCTAAAGCTGTATGTTTTGTCTGCAACCAACTTCTGATAATTTGTTCTGGGTGGTCTTCAGGACATGAAGGAAACTGGTGCACTGCGCCTGTTTTTTCAATACATGTAACTATTTATGTCCATCTTCAGTACTGTTCAAGATATAGTGGTCCAAAAAAGTAAAAACTGTGTTTGAGATCTTCTACTCCATTTTTGCTTGTCATTTAAAACTTTGCTTGCTATTAATTCTCATTCTTTAAAATTTGGGTCCTTGAGAAATTTCATGCAACAGTCCTTGCAAAATCTGGTTTGATAGACAGTACTTTGAAGATAAAACCCAGACAGATATTTTCTAACCACTAGAATTGTCTAATAGTGAATTTCTCCTGCTACAGAAAGCAGCAGCAAATGCCTGAAGCAGAATTTCACTTGTTTGGATTGTTTACTAGAGAGATTTAATTGACACACCAGCAGGTTATTTTGCTGATCTCCCTGCCTGTACTCTGGTTCTGCTCACAGATGAATCAATGATGTTGAAATCTTGTTACCTGCCTCTGTGGCTTCAAAACATCTGACTGTGCAAATTACTATTTTTATCCCTTTTCATTTGATAGGCTAGCTGTGTTATGCCCAAAAATGTCAAAAGGAGACATTATCTCCTCTTTTAGCAATTCAGCACACCTTATAATTAAGAAGTATTTATTAATATTCCTGAATCTGTCAAGCCATTAACCCCACACAACACAAATGAAATGACATCTCCCTGGAACCTTGCTAAGATAAAGCAGGATCAAGATTAAAAACTCTTGCAGCTGATCTTAAGACTTCTTTTTATGGTGGTCACTCTTCACTTTGGGGGCAAACTGCCGTGAGGAATATTACCTGTAAGAGCAAGTAACTTACCTGAATGACTGGGGAAATGCCAGGGTTTTTTGGGGGCTAGTGTCTGAATTTGGTCCAGCTCTGGAGTTACCCAGAAGTGTCTGGCAGCAGCAGGTCAGGGGTGGAGACATCGCCTGCCCTGGCTAACACGTGCCCTCTCCTGGCAAATCCAAGCAACATTCTGTCTCCTTCTGAACCTCCTGTGGGATAAAATGCTTTTCAGTGCTCAAAATGCTGCAAGTCTGTTTGAATCCAACTATGAATTCTGATAAATACACAGAACCAGTACCTTTGGCTTGAGTCAGGATGTAATGCATTGGCAGAACAACCTGTGCTGGGACTAACCAGGAAGGAGTGTCTTTGAGGTTTCTAAGATTTCTTTGAAGATTAAAGCAGAGACTTTAGCAGAGATACAAGCAAAGATTTCTAAAGAACTCTAAAACTCAAAGTGCAAAGGAAATGGTAAAATATGAAACACACCTTTCAAGTGTAGCAGGAAAAAAATTATTTATTTCTCTACTGGTTTAACTGCTTTGCAATATTTTAAGATACTTTCTTCCTTCAGGTGCAGGAACTTTAAAGACATGACTTCTACCTACCACAGTTCCTTAACAGATCTTACACAACCTCAAGCATACTGGAGTCCATCCTATTTCCCTTCTCCTGCATCCCTTCTGCACTGTCCCAAGGACACTGCCCATGTTTGCACATTTCCCCATATGGAATTACAGCAAGTAAACATAAATGGGAAATGCATCCCCTCCTGCAGAGGGATGTGCTGCTCTGAGATAGGCAGAAAGAAGTGGTTCCTGGCAGACAATGGACAGTGTTCCCTCAGCTCACAGTGACTGCCACTGGCAGCATCAGTAATGCTTCACCAGGAGCATCTCAAGTGTTGCTGCTTTTTCCAACCAGCACAATTCTTGTTCTCTGCCTGGTCTTTCCTCCCTTAACTTTCCACAGAGAACCAGAACTAACTCAGTAACATTTCAGTTGAAGATTTCTTGCTCCAGACTGCTCTCTGGTTCTGTACCACCCACCCATTTACCCAAATCACTGGGGGGATTACAATCCTTTCCGCAGCTTATTTTCCCCAAGGAAAAATGAAAATGACAAAATGTTTCTTGCCTTATCTGTTCCTCATTGATGCAGAGCTCTGTGGCTAAAATGCTCATCAGAGTCAAAAGCCTGGGCATGACTGAACTTTAAAAAAGCTAAACACCAACTGGTTTGATTTATAGACCCAGGAGACAAAGTCAATCACAAAAGAGTAAAGTAAAATTAATTTTCTGTTCAGAGTTGTCTTTAAAATGTGCTGCCTAAGCTGAAAAATATAAAAATTAGTATTAAGTAGATTGCATAATTGCTTCTGCTGGGCAAAATGGCTTCAAATTCCACCTTCATAGTTGTCATGTATCCAGAACATACCAGAACATCCATCCAGACAAGGGAAAAATCTAAGAATTTTTCCCCCTATGCCACTCCACTGAGTTCTGTGGACTTGGACAAGCACTGAATATAGAACATCTCAAGCTGTACCAGCCTGATGGTATCTCTGTAACTGGACTGAGTCTCTCTGGCATCTGTTTGGAAAGCACAGCATAAGGCAAGTTCATCAGTTCAAACCTCATAAAGAGATGGTGCAGATGCACTACAGAGCAGATATTGCACACTTTATTTTCCATTTGAGAACTTTGCATCTTTTAGGTAATGCACATACATAAATACAGAACATTAGCGTAACAGCTTAAGAGATGCAATCTGGGATATTTTAAGCTTCATAAGAGTTTGCAGTTTTATGACAGCATTAAAATGCTCTTTGATTCAGCTGCAGGTTAACACACGGTGCCCCATTTTCATTTCTGTGATAGCTGGATGTTAAATTCATGTGGCACGTGCAGCAGAAGGGAAGCAGCCAAGGATGAGTAACCCCTGGCAGCCACCACGCAGAGCTGCACGCCTGGCAAGGCTCCCAGCACTGGGGCTGCTCGGGAGGGGTCGGCTCTCAGTCCTGCCACAGGTATCCATCCAGCCCTCAGCCACTCACACAAGTCCCCACATCACAAACAAAATTCACTTCCAGAGCTAAATTGTCTCGTAAATTCTTGTCATTCAATATTGTAATTGTAATTCTGTGGCTTAGATTGTGGTAACTGGGAATGAAGGAAGCAGGAAGTGAAGGCTAATTGTGAAAGGTTAAACTCCCTTTTATACCGAAATCATTTTGTTATGAATAAGGGACCTAGAAAAGAAGGACAGCTATTGATGAGCCAGTGACAGAATAAAAACTTCATCAATTGCTGAGGTTATTTAGTCTGTCAGTACTGAAAGATTTGAAAGCTTCTAATTTAGTTCTTCACAAAAGAAGCTCCCTGCTGTTAACAACTTCACAATGAATTTTCAGCTTTCAACTTCAAATCAGAATCAGTACTGGAGCTCAATACTTCTCTCTTATGTACTAAATCAAACACAAAACTCAAATTCTGGGCAGAAAGCAGTACCAGGTAGTCACAGTTTAGGCAATTTCTTTGTATAGATAATGAAATGACCTACATCCAGCAACTCAAGTCTGATTACAGAAATACCTTAAATATTAGTTTAGGTACTCAGTGGAGTTCTGCTCCAAACAGCACCTACATCAATCCAAATCAATCCAAATAAAGTATCCAGTACATAGATACTGTTTTAGGTGCCTTTTGCTTCTGTTTTAGTAGGTGTAAAGAGAATAGTGGGCACAATGGTATTTAAACAGAAAAAAGTACAGCTTGGTTTCTGCAGTGACACTGAATGCAATCAATCTGCTAACACCTGACACCCGGTAAGCTCACAGTATCCATAAAAAGTATTACTATGTGTATGTGTTAGAAACATCCATATTCTTGGCTCCTTTCTCTCCTGTAAAGCAGGAGAGTGGAATTGCTCTCCTGAGACTCATAAACAGATTTTGATTTCATCCAGGAAAACTTTCATCTTTCTCTTTGCAACAAAAAAAGTTTTCCCACCTCAACTTCTCTGCAGCTTCAATAAACCAGTATGATCCATGGCTTTGTGGATAGAGCAGCAAGTTCACATCACTAGACACAAAATACTGCAACCCCACAGCAAAAACGATTTTCTGAGAGCTGTTTACAGCTTGTAAGACAAAAGAAATTAAGATACATTTATATTAAACAAGTGTAGCCTTCCCTTCTTTCTTATGGGTTCTATAAAACGTACTTTATTTCCCTCCATATATCCTACCCTTATGTATAATGGCAGTTTCATAAGCCCTGACTCAAAGAGAATAACTTCTGCTGGCCAAAGAAATCAGCCCTGCCTATGGTCTGGGAGATTTGCCAAGGAAAAACAAGCTCCATGGTAAAGGTCATTAGGAATGAGAGAGATTCTTTACGCTGTGCTGAGTACAGAGACTAATCCACTTCTTTTGGTAGGAAGTGTGCAGGTAGGGGATGAGCAAACAGTAGTTCCAGACTCTTCCACTCCTGCTTTTCTAAGTATAATCAGGGAGCCATCCATTTTGACCTGCTTTCCTTTTGGTTTTGATGTCATGCACTACAAACCCTAGCATTATGCTTACTAGGACAAATCTATTGTCCTGTGCTAGAAATCCTCTCTAATAGTGTGGGGGATGCTGGCAGTAAGGGCAGTAAGTCAGTTGGCTGCTGTTATCATCAATCAAGCATGAAGGCTCTGCTATTCTGCAGCCTGAATTCTTTATCTAACTGATTAGTCATAGAGGCCAACTGTATGACAGTACTGCTTCCCAACTCCCATCACAGAACTCCTCCATTTGGAGTATTAAAAACCCAGCTGATGAGGTCAGTGTTGCATGACACAGAGGAAAGGGAGGAAGCACGGCAGCAGAGGACAGAGGAAAAGATACAATCCCCTTATCCCTACAGATCTTCATGCCAAAAGGAAGTGAGTGAAAGCTTGAAAATCAATTCAGAAGTAAATAAAGCACAAGAGGCCAGCAAGGCAAGCATCAGAAAGCTATTTTAAGGTTCAGAGTGAATTAAACATGCAAAGAAATTAAGCATAACAAGGAAACAATCATACTGCAGAACTAGCATTTTTTCTCCTGTTTTTTAGACAACTAAGAAAGGCATTTCAGAAGAAGAGTATCAGTAATATAATTAAGTTGCATTTGCTTTTTGCTGTGCTCAGGGAGGTTTTCTATTTCAATAGCCCTCATAAGAAAAAGAAACGGACCCCTTAAAAAACATTCCCTTGTTATTTTCTCTTTCACATTCTGTACTGTTCCCCATAGAGACCTTATGTCAAAGGTGGCCTCTTTTGACTTTGTAGGAAAGTAACTACTCAGCTATTTCTCCCATCCAAGAAAAAGAAAACCACCTTGCTCAAGAATCCCATTTCTGGATTGTAATCTATTTCACTTTTCTCAAACACCCCTACACATGCCCACATGCCTGCTTGCCAGGAAAGCATTAGTTTGGGGATTTGACAAGGAGCTATCAATATTTTACCCCAAATCATTCTTCTTTCTGCTTCTTTGACCTACACAAATCTACTTTACATGCTCATGCAGTTTCTCTTGCATTTTTCTTTTTCTGCTGGAAGTCACACTTGGTTACAAAAACCTTTGCACGTAACTAATTCCAATTGTATCGCAGCCAACAACTTAATCTAAAAGGATAAGCATTTACCATAATGATCTCCACACTGTACAGCAGACAGGCACTAAAATAAGATGCTTTACCCATAAATGTCTACCTTTGGATGAATGTCTTTCATCTTACAGTTTTGCCAAGCAAAATTTTTTTGATTCAGAAAATTATCTTAGAAGCTAAGTTACCAATCCAGAGATATCTTTCTGTTTCCCCTTTTTTCCAGCACCCAGCATCACTCTCCTGTTTTAGAGCTTTCATATACCTGGAAGTCCATGTCACTGGTCCATAAACAGCTGTACCCTAAGTGACTCTCACACAGCTTTTGTCTCCAGTACAGCATAGAGAGACAGATATTATACACTATACCAAGTGTCTCTTCTGCTGTTTAAAATATTCCATTCTCACCATACCTGCTGGTTTCAATATTCAGAAGTTAAAGCACTGCTGAGCAGGCACCCAGTGGGATTTCACAACAGAATGTAAAGAGGAATTACTTGGAAAAAAATAATCCTGCAATGATGGAGTCCTGCAGTTAGAAAATGCTCCAGTTGCAAAGCCTTCTCCCACCAAATGCTGGGGATATGAAACAAGAAAAAACACAGATGTGCCTGCCCTGCCATGCTCATCAGACAAACCTACAAAATACACCTTCACAGAGTTGCCTGCAGTATGTGCCACACAAATAAAAACTAATCTAAGTTACAATCACCATGCAAGACATAAAATAAGCACGTTGTGTCTGTGGATATTCTCTAGCAGATTGCTCTGCTGTTCTCTATCAAACATTGATACATATAAAAACAACTGTGAAACAGAAAGAGGAATATTTTGTATTTTATATTCTTTATAACAGAAGCTGGCTTTTTAAAATTTAGTATGCATCCACAGAGACTTAACCACAGCTGGATTCTTCTCTAGTGAGTTTCTTGGGAAAGGACTGACTTAATTTTCCTCATTTGTACTGCACCAAGCACAGTATGGTCTTAGTCCCAACTGGGGCCTGCAGGCACTGTTACAACAGAGTCACCAAACAAGCAGGGTGATGTGCTCAATGCAAAATTCCTCGATTTTAGTGGGCAGCTTGAAAGATGTGAGGATAAAGCACCACACCAGTGGTAAATATGCCTTGATTGTACTTTTAAAATAGCTGCTTACTCCTGGTTTTTATTACTTACTCCTCCATTCTCTCTCTTCCTTCTGTTACTACCTCTACCTGGGGAGATAGTTTACATTTATTATTTGTTCCAAGAGATGCTTAGTTTTCCCTAAGAACAGCATTAAAGGAGAACTATGTACATCAGTGGGACAAAGGGTTAAAATGACCTTTTTTTTCTTGCCAGCATTCCTGAATAAATAGGCTGAAACATTTATATTTTAGCCTTTAATGACAGGATAAGTGTCAGACATAACTCAAAAAAGTTCTACTAGAGCTCTCTGCAGCTTAAATGTTAAATTTATTCATATTTGATTCCACCCTCAGAAAGCCAGTTCTCTTCTGTCTTTCATTGTTTATATTAGATATAGTGAATCATGGAAATAAAGTGACATAAAACCACATTTACACTAAAGAAATCATCCCACATCTTTTCAGATTCTCTTTTCTGCTATTTCCGTACCATGCCTCCTATTGAGTCTGTGAGATTGATTACCCAAGCAAGGGCTAAGCATTTATTCTTGACTCCAATTATTTAGCTGCTCACATTCTCATCTTAGCAGGCCAATTTAGAGGAAACAGATGCATTATCCATCAGTTCCAGAATCTGAATGAGCATATACAGGACTGTCTATCTGACCTGTGCCTTACAAACAACAAAGTGACAGTAATGCTAAGCAAAGATAATGATGTGAAAGTACCATTAGGTGCCTTTGCTCTGTGTGTGTGAGCTGTGGTACCCTACAAGAGATGGCTCTCCCTGCATGGAACAGGGCAAGGGCAATCAGTGCCTGACTTCAGCACCTCTGACACTATGAATGCAGGGCAGCACACCCTCCTAAAACTGAACTGGTGTATTTAAGGTATTAGGCTGGCCACAGACTGTCAGAAAGAACATATCCTATGGGAGTGGACACATTCTAAAGCACTCAGCCTGGTCAATATGCAATGGGAAGAACCCCAACTTACACACACAGAACGATCCTACCAACTATTACTGTTACATTTCAAGACTGAACATATTTAAGTCAGCATTGTACATCAGCCACAGAGAGTGTGAGGGCTCAGTATGTGAAGATGGGGTTTTTTCTCACTGTTTATCTCCAGCTAGAAGGGTTATAGTTTATGGTTTATGACTGAGTGAAACCTGAAAAAGCTTCAAACCACTCACATATGCCAGTCTTACAAGGATGCCATAAAAGGTTTAAAGACATTGCTTTGAAGAAGGTTTGGACCAGATGACCTCCAAAAGTCCCTTCCAACATATATTACTCAGAAATTTTAAGACAAAACACACTCTGGTCTGTAAAGCCTTTAAAAAGGACCCACACCTTGAGGCTTTATTCCTCTCAATTTTCAGGAGGTCAAATGCTGACAGAAATTGGGCATTAGCAATTCCTTTGAAGTCAATGGAAATTACAGCCCCTCACCCCTTCAGTAGGTTTTGGTTTGGAGATTTTAGTGTGACTACTATGAGGAAGACAGGGTTGGGTGAAAAAACTCTGGTATAACTTCTCTGCCTCTCTCCCTCCCATTGCAGCATACATTCACACACAGTCTCCATCCCACATCAGACATGCTTCTTCACCCTACTGATCTGCTTGCAAACACTTCCTTTTACAACTACCCAGTGGAATCAGCACAGGAACAGGAGAGGCACTCTTAAGGGCTGACTCCATGTTCTTAGCCACCTACAAAGCCAAGTTACTAATCATGGGATTATATCAAAGCCATATATCTTCATGAAAGGGAGCTGGTACACTCTACTAATTACAGCTTTATCAGGAGGCTGGGAATATTTTCACTCAGAACTAGCACAAATACTGATCTCTCTAAATGCAGCAGACAGAAAGAGCTCCCCCTGCTTTCCAATATACAGCATGAGCTGTTGTGAAGCTTTATTTTAAAGCCAGATATGTAAAGGCAAAATGAGATTAACAAGCAGTTTCAGCATTGTGAATTCCATACCCAGGCTGCATAAAGTCCAAGCTGATCATTCCAAATTAACTTACCTTTCTGCAAGAGTGACAGTGAACACAATACATCACGCTGGAAGAGTTCTTCCTGTACTTTAAACTGACAGGCCAACATATAATTAAATGAAATCTGTTTACAAGTCTCAAAGTATTTTCAAAGTACTGTTGCAATTACAGTGCTCAAATAACACATTCTAGTTTCAATTCCACTGCCAGCCTTTCATCACATTTCTGTATGGAAATTCCATCCAGAATGAATCCTGCTCCATGCTGGCCACAGCACAATCCCCTCACGGCTGCTGCTGCCTGTAGCAACAAGGGATGGAGATCAAGACCAACAGAGAGATGGGAAATGACTACTCAAAATAATTCCAGCATTAAGAGGCAACAAAGGATCCTCTCTCTCTCTCTGGACTCAACAGGACCTACATCACTGAGACAAAGGATATGCTGCCAACTTCTCAGACAAATTGCATCAAAGATGCTGCTGCTGTGGAAACTCCACAGGCTCTCACTCAGGGTTTGTTGATTTGCTCAGAACAGCAATTCATGTGGAAGTATGAGCAGACTTGCGTTTTAGGAGAAGCTGAGAATTCTTAAAAGGTTTCCTCTTCTTTCTTTGAAAACCTTTGTTCTTTACTTGTTACAGAACATCTAAAATAACAACTTCATTCATTACTCATAATTGTTCTGTTGTGACACAAGAAATAAAATTTGAAAATAAATCAAGAAGTTCCATTTTGTTGCTACTTCTGTCAGTATTCCAGGCTAAACAGAAAAAATACCATGTAGCTTCTTGCAGCTAAATTCTTCTGGATCATGGAGGAACAACAGACTTTGTATCATATGATGCAAACTTTTATCAGTGGCACAGTTACCAACTGCCTTCATAGCTTCATTTTTATTTCTATACCTTAAGTTCTCTCATTTATAAAATGAGAGCACCACCCTTAGAGTCTAGCTCAAGTGTGTAATAGTTTACTCTGATTTCTGTAGAGGCTAATTATTTTTCAAAATACAGTACTTACTATTGTCCTGAAAGAATGAACAGCAAATAAGTCATGAATAGTAATAAAGCTCTGTGTATGCATCAGACCCCCAATGGAATTTGCTCCTGAGTGTGCTACAAAATCAAAGTCTTCTGACCATCCTGTGAAATAGTAATGTGCATAGAATCCCAGAATCTGCTGACTTGGAAGGGAACCAACAGGATCAGCAGGTTTGATTTACTGATTTAATAATAATGCAACCAATGGACAAACAAAATGTTTCTGTTTGTGTTGTTTCCAGGAAAGGCAACACAGGAAGTAATTGCCAATGATCTCATTAGTCATGTTTAGCTACAGTCCTCCAGATATAGCTCTAAACAATCTTCATGGAAAGTAAATAACTATTTTCATTGATCATTATGTATCAGTGAGGGAAAATCCTGTACATCTAAAGCGAGTTCTAGAATAGGTTTTCAAAGCTCATTTTTTTTAATAGATAAAGATAATGCCAAAAACCCCTGAATCTAAAACCAGTAAAGCATCACAATATGGATCTGGGAAAAATGTCAAGTGCTTTCTTTGTATTTTCAGTGCATAATTAATGCTATGCAGAACTTCCTCTGCAGCTGGGATACACTGTGCCATCTCTGAAGAGATAATCATGGGAACTGAGGTTTTATTAAGTCTGTTTATGAAGTATTGTAATGAAACAAGAAAATTTAAAGGTTAAAGGTTTACTCTTAACTCTGACATAAATTAAGATGTTTGCTCTTGCTGTTGATTTCACTTTCTAGTGCATGAAGGGTGAAGGCTGAATGTGTATTGCTCTTGTTTTGATTTGGCTGTAGGTCTTGATGCCACGGATGTACCTACCCACAGGTGTAACACTGGGTTACTGAGCTCCTGTATCTATCCATTCTCCCTCAAGGGAATGGATGGGAACTGCTCTATCAGCACCTCACTGCACAGCATGCCCCCAATGCTTCACTATTTCACCACCTTCCATCAGCCCTAGAGTGACTTCAGGCTTTCAGGCAATTCTTCAATCCTCCCAAACACAGTCACTTCCATTTCCACTTGCCTATTTCAGCCCTGCACAAACAGGGGAATTTAGAGTCTGTGACCTCTTGACCAGTAGATAAAGCAACATGGTCCATGAAGAGGGTTTTTTTATGCCACAATACAGACAGAATTTCCAGCATTAAAAGTGTTAGTTATTCTACAGCATTTGTGCTTGAGTGTACATTAGCTACATAATTTTGTCTGATTTGTTCCAGTTTTATAATTTTCTATTAAAATTGAGTTTTCTTTTGGACATTCATGAAGTCGTGATGTTGTAGGACAAGTGGAACAGCAGCACATCAAATGGAGGTGAAATTCCTTTTTAAATTACCCCAGAGGAAACTGAGTAAGCCCAACAGAAATCCCATGAGATTTGAATGATCAGTAGACTCAGTCAAGAAAATCAGTTCTACTATCTATGGGAGAGATCAATTAATCAGGAAAATGTGTGGCATTTCTAAGCCAAGGCATTCCTGTGAGAGCCCTTTCAACTGTCTGCCTCTAGACTGCAGAATCATGAAACTCATGAGGAATGAAAGTAAGGACACCTACAGAGTCTGCACATGACAACAGGAGGAAGCAGCCAATTAGCATATTGGTGCAGTGATCTAAATTACAGTTAAATCTGCAGAGGCTATAAAGGATGCTCCATCATGTCACTAATGACTTATGGGGATAGGAAGAAGGCAGCTTGGTAAAACTCCTGAGAGGCAAGAGCTGGGATGTACTGAGACGATAGAAAAACGCAAGAGAAATTGCACCCACACCTTGCTTCAAAACCCTGCTTCTCAGCAGAGGAGACTCCCTTTGCCCCTCTTTTCTCTCTCCTCAGCACTTCTGAAGCTGTCCTACAGCTTTGTAATCCCTTGGGAGCCCTGTGTTACACAGCTCCCTCTACCATCCCTAAGGCAGATGGTATTCCCTTCACACACTCATCAAAACCATGTCAGCAGGGAAAGGCTTCTGAGGGACAAGCAGCGCTTTCCAGCTTTTCTTGGAGCTAGCAACCAACTGTGCAGCCAGAATATACTCTTTTCATTAAGAGAAAAACCCAGGTACTGATCTGACCAGGTTTTGATTTGTTCCTTGGTGTATCATTATTGCTGGACACAGGCAATTATTTCAAACAGACATAAAAACAATTATGTGCTTGGTATGCAAGTCCCAGAAACATCTATTGCTATCTTTTTTTTTCTTTTTCTGCATGTCAGCTTATACTTTAACAAGGCCCTGAGTTAGAGGAAGAGAAAGTAAGAGAAAAAAAAATCAGTAGGAATCACTGAAAGTGTACTACAGTCACATGAAGTACCAGATTTCACTGGCAGCAGTATCACACCAATCAAACAAACCACCACCTATTAAATCCAATCTGTAGTCAACACAATGGTCACTGTTCTGCTTACACATAATTCTATGAAAGTGCTCATTCTCACGTGTGAGCTTCAGAATTAAGTATTTGACCCAAAACACAGTGAAAGTGTCTGTGCACACAGGTAGGACTCTGCAATCAGTAGCAGTGAATCACCAGGTACTTGAAAAGAGAGAACTATGGTCAAAAGTGGGAAAAAAAAGACCACAGATTTGTAGGGATTATTTTATTCCTGCTAAACCCACTCCATTTTTCAGTAGATCTGCTTCAACTTCCCCCAAGTTCTAGATCTTCAATCCAAAATATCACTGTGGAACCCCTACAACTCTCCAGGGATGATCCCTTCAAAGTGCAAAACACTTACTGCCCAGTCACTAATTGCAACCAACCTATTAATGCAAACACCAACACATGCTACTGCCAGATGCAAAGACATCTCTCAACCATCACATTCTAACACTGAGGCACCAGGACAATACAAAGAATTAAATTACATTTCTAGGGTACAATCAGTGACAACGAAAGCACTGGCATAATATTCCAATATATTGTGCCCACAAGTAGGTTCCTGCAGTTGTGAGGGGCAAGGTAGACAACTGATGTATGTTCAGGAGTGAAGGAGTCAACTACAGGCTGATGAGAGTGATAAAAAAGCAGAGACTTGTGTTTCCATTTTTAGTAGGACACTGGCAGGAAATTCTAATCAAATGCTTTGAACTTTACCTCCTTCAAATTTTTTCCTCTCTTGAAACCCAGGCTTACATTTACCACTGAGATACTAACAAGGAGCAGTTCTAAACACAGACATAGGTAAGGAGCCCTTGCATTCTCTTTGCGCTCGCGTCAGTGTTTTCTGGAGGGCAGCCTCTGCCTGTCCTCAAGCCACCTGGAAGCCACACAGCCATAACTCTGCAAGGCTCTGTGCCACACTAAACTTGCCTGCAAACATTCCAGCCAGGAAACAGTGCCACCCAGCTGGCTTTGCCATAAACCAGCACAAGGTGCTGGAGGAAGGCAGCGCAGCAAGCGCTGTGCTTCTAATGTTACAGATTAGCACCATGCACAAAACAAGCTACAAATAAAAGCCATGTTAATTTTGACTCCCATGCTTGTTTCAGAAGAACATCAGTATCTGACTAATTCCAAGGTCTACTGGAAATGCAGGAAAATCACAAGCTGTTCTGACAAGCAGAACAAAGCAGGGGCTTGGGCCTCCAGAGAGGTTCTGAATATGCATGTTCCAAGGCATTCAGCACAGACCTAAGGGCTTAACACATGGAGAACCCTTCTCAAAAATTATGTCCAAAATGACATGGAGGAAAAATTTAAAAGTTAAAACATAATGAGAAGTAAAATAACTTCAGTGAATTATAATGTTCTTAAACCTGTAAGATTATTTTCATTCCAGAGGATCCAAATATGAACAACTCATGATCTACAAAAAGCAAGAATGTAGATACTGTCTTGTTAAGTGATTGCAGCAGAGTTAATACTTCAGGCAGCACTACCTGATCTGGAGATGAAGCAAAGATACAGGTTTCCACTACTGATACCAGCATTGGTCTATGCAAAACTGTCACTGATAGGATCAGGAAGACAAGTGAATAAGAGATTTTTCCACCCCTGCAAAAGACTTAGGGTTACTGGCAGAGAAGCTCTGTGAGGACTATTTGCAGAATTCATGTCTGCCTCTTGTTTCAACACTGTTAAGTTTAAAATCAACCTGGGACTTTTTAGGGACTTTTGCATAAAATAGAGAGAGGAAGAGAATAACACTGGAAAGATAAGTATGCATTTTTTAATTAAGGAATTGGCTGTTGCTGTTAGTACAGTAACAGAGGTGCATCATACACCCCTGTCCATTTATCTACTTTCTAACTACAGTATTCAACCACTTAAAGAGCAGGTAAGCACAATTTTTTTGGTTTTCAAATGAGTATATGACTGAGTGAAATAATTCTTATGTCTCCCCATGAGTAAGAGCTGCAAATTTACCCTGTACTAGGAAAGTAGCTCCTCATTCTGTGAAAGAGCTTCTTCTAAATGCAAATGAGGGATAAGGTAATAATCAGCAATTCATATGAAATCCAAGCTATCTTACAGCCAGTGAACCTACAGCAGACTTTGAAACGGAAGACATATCAAGTCTAATGTCACAAACAAATCCCAGCATAGATAATTATATAGCAACAACTCTAAGCTAGTCAACCCAATGACTGCCAGTGTGCACTGAACTTTAATCTTCAGCATCAAAGCACCAGCATTGGTTCAACTGAGTTAAATTAGTAATTCTTTTAGCTGGAACTAGTAGCAGTCTCTTCTTTGAGAGTCAGATCAGTCAACTCAGAAATCACACAACAGGCTTCACCAGCGTGTTACAACTCCAGTAGTTCCAACTGGAAGGAGCATCCTTTTTTCCTGCCCTGAGCTACAGAGCAGTCCTGCTGTTAAACAGCTTCTGTGTTTCTCCCAAAGCTGCTTGCACTTCAGCTGTAAATCAATGACTGCTCTGCATACTTTATATATTACAGGGAATTTTTTTTAAAAAAAGGATAAAAGTAAAAAATTTCAGGAATTGATTCAGTACATCAGTCAATTCCTGACAATAAAATATTGATTTGCCTAATTAATTCTTACTATGAAATTACTAGGTTCCTGTAATGCTAGTAACATAATGTACCAGCAGCACACTGGTAAATTCTACAACACCTATTGGTTAGAAAGCAAAAGTAAGGTTTTAAACATATCTGAATTTAAACGGTGATTAAATTTTAAGTACAATTATTTTTTACAGTAGTCATTAAAGGTTGGATTTTTATAAACCAAGAATTCTCACACCATAGGTCTCAGTAAATTATAGCATAAGCACTTTAAGTGATTATGCATGCATGCAAATATTCATACTATTTTAAAAGATATTGGTGCGATTCATTAGACTGGAATAATCTGAATTCCTTTAAAATTTAGTGGTTAAAGTACTTTCGATTTTGAGATGGGAATTTGTCTGTGTAACTGACTATTTTAACCTACATACATTTAGACACAATACAGACACTACATATTTCTCATGTTCATGAACATTCCAGTGAGACAATCTTGCACAATAGTGTATTTTACTAACTGATCAGACAATTGAGTATTTACCTAAGACCAAAATTAGGATATAAATATTTAAAACTTTTGCAGGATTACTCCCTTTAAACCAAATACTGCAGTCAGAAATCAAGAACGGTGACTACCAAAAATATATTTTCACAATTATCATTTATCAAAAATCTCTTAGGTCACCAGGATTTGCATTCATTTGTTCACTTCCTAGATTACATGGATAATTCTATCTTAGGAACTGCAAGAAAGCAACACAAAAAACTGAGAATAAGTAGGGAGGTAATCCAAATCCTTTTGTGGATAATCGCTGCTCACTTTAGGAGTTGTCTGCCAGTGGTGATGTCCTAAGAGGTTAAATCTGTGTACCTGGCTTCAGAATTGGTAGGAGTTCCCTAAAATTGTGGTAACTATTTGAGCAGAAATAGAGGGCATTGAACAAAGAATGCAGCTCAGCACTTTGCAGCAGAGGTCCTACACCAGCAGATGTACACCTCACCCACCCACAGATGACTGGGAACACCTTGGCCTTGGGTAAAGAAAGACTGTCTAAGAGGGAAGTCTGGAGCAAGGGATTCTCCTGAAATAGGGATTTTTCTTCACAATTCTGAGTGGACTGGTTGTGCTAAAAATGTAACACCAATTTAATTATTATGAACCTGTCCTTAAGTACATCTTTGAAGAAATCCACAGTATCAACCTCCAGTACTTTTATTCTGTTATAATCTCTTCAATACAGTTTCTTCCTGTTCTCAGAATACCTAGTGTTATCCAACAGGATCACAACAGCTGCATATGCACCATTCTCTGAAAATTATGAGCTCCAAAATAAATTATTCAGTAACAGAATTAGCTATTGCAGCCTAAATAGGACACTAATCTTAATTGAATAAAATCTGTGTAAAGAATAAATTTACACTGTCCCGAGTGGCTCAGAAGCGCTACATCCCAGGCACTTAGCAAGTGGCCACTAAACCCATCACTGCTACCAGAGAATTTGTCAGACATCCACAATGCAGGATTCATAAAGCATCTAAAGATAAAAATACACAGGGTTCTGGAATTCACTACAATGCCCAAGACAAGGGTGCCTCCAGTTCTGTATGTCTACAAGCACTGGAGTACTAATCAACATCAGCAGCTTGAAGAATTTTCCTGTACCTTTCAATCCCTAAATATCCAGCTCATATTTTATATCCTGGCTTTCCAGGGATGGTGCTGCTTTACAGGGTATTTTCCCTCCCCATATGACTGCTGCCTGACAAGAAGCCACTAATACCTAATATTAGTGCCACTACCTAATATATACTACTGTGCACTAATAGGTTTGCACTAAAGCTTTTGCTTCTGCAGATGAAATTCACCAATTGCCACACTCCAGGATGGCTGAAAAACTACACATAAAACCTCAACAACCCCACCATAAGGATCATACAGAACTCAGACCTCTGGTGGACTTTGGCTAAAAAAAGAAAATGCCCAAACCCACACCCATCCATGACAAAACCAACACTACATTTTTCAGTAATATTGCCTGGTATCAGTACAGCCAGTGTAACAACTGCAGGAACAAAGAATCACCAAGTGCTGCAGGCAGGGTCAAGAATGGGTAGCAGCCTTTACAAATTAGAGGACACGCTAATTCTGCTCTGAACAGCTCTTTACACATGTTAAAAACCTGTACCTAAGAGCTGCAATGTATTGTTAGCAGTAGTTATTTTGCTTGTGCATTTGTTTCAGATGTAGCAGACCAGAAAGCAAAGATCATCTGGAAGAACAGTTTCAGCATGTGGTTCTCACAGCCATCCAGTTCAGCAGCATCTCACCCTGCAGGACTGTGGATAGAGACCAGAACCCACACCCAACCACAAGAGGAACAAAAGGAATGCAGGAGCTTTCTGAGGCAAATGCTGGTTTGGAAAACCTGCCCATTCATTTTTCATTACATCGTTGCTACATATGTACATAAATAGTATAGATATGATTCTGTGTACCTGATAGAATTTAATAAAAAACTAAATAAAAATCTCCAAGTGCAATGAACAGCAGAATATCACAAGCCTTATACCAAACTTATTTAACAATTACATTTAGAAATTGATGAAAAAACCTCAGCAGTGCCACAGCTCAGTAGCTATAGCAACCTGCTCAGCTTCTCAGAAGAATCAAATAAGATAACCTGCCCTAAAACAGAAGCAAAATAGCTGTCACTGCACATGTGTGGTTTCAGAGACAGAACACAACCATAAAAATTATTTTTTTCAAATCACAATGCTCCCTTTGACAGAAATCAAAAAGCTACCCTACAGGCAGTGGGTGAGAATTGAGTTTAATTCCTTTACTCCCATGTTTTAAAAGCTAAATCATTTATCTCAAAGCTTAATTGTGCCTTTTAACAAATTAGACTTCACTGGAAATCATTATCTGTCTCCCCCCCTTCTTGTTACAATTCAAAGGCAGCATCTGTTAAAGAGCAAAAATGAACCATTTTCCCCTCATTACACAAAGAGCAAAAAGTCATCCCAAGTTCACATTACTTTAGAAGGTAATTTCTGTTCATCAGAACAATTTGGTATGTGTTCACTCCTTCGCATCCAGTTTTGCAGGCTAATTTCCTCAAATATTTAGACTTAATTTGGTTTGTAACCATTAACTACGATTACAGAAACCACATTTCTCTAAGTTAGCATTCCATGCCAGAACTGCTAAAAATAATCCCTGGGTTGCATCTGTTATATTGTAGGATCTTACAGTCCTCATAAAGCATTACAGCAAGAAAAACAAAATCCAGCAGCTCCCAGAGCCCCTGTGGGCCACTGGGCTGCTCCAGTTCTGGAGAGCAGGAGAAGCTGTGGCAGCAGCAGGGCAGGACACTCACCCTGCACTCCAGGGAAGGGCTGCCCAGTGCTGATGCCCCAGAGGAAGGATCCAGCCAGGGCCACATCCCGGGGGATGAGCTGGAGACCGCCCTGCGCTGCCCCAGCGCTGCTCCCACCCACGCCCAGCTGTGCCACCGCTCCTTCCACTGCTCTCACTGCAACACCAGCGACTGGAACAGTGCAGGGACCAGCTCTGGACTGCAGCTGCTCCTTATGAACCACAGCAAAGCCCTCCTGCCCCTTCCCAAGGAGCCCCTTCCTCTGTTCCTCTGCACCTCGGCTGGCTGGACCCTACACACAACCCCACTCCGGAGACCGCTGCTCCAGCAGCTTTCTGGGAACGATGCTGCTCCAGTTTGGATTAAACCTCCCTGTGCTACAATTAAGACTGCAGAAAGAGAAGGCACAGACATTAATTTTGCACTGCAAGGGACCAAGTCAAGGCAATTAACAATGAAGTATTAATACTGCAAGCCAGTGTTTAATTTGTGGTCTCATTCACAGCAGAAGGAGGAGTTCTAAACAAGTCAACTGGAAGCAAAAATGTCAGTGGAATCTGAGCTTAATAAAAAACCTCACCGAACGGCAAAAACAAAGAGAGTTTAGGAGAACTACAATAAACAGAAGCATTCTACTTTTTAAACAAAAACTTTTAAAGTGTAAACAGTGGCTTCTTGTGATGGGCTCTTCCCTTATTCTGCTTGTGCTCACAGACAAGCAGAACAGATTCAGCAGACAAAGCTTTGTCCTGATTTAAAAGTTTGATAACCCGTCTTCACATCCATCTTTGTACAAGTTTATAGACACTTCAGCATTAAGAAGAAAAAGAATTTGTAGAAGTGAGCACAGGTTGCACAGAATGCTCTACATATTCCAGAAAGCAGCTGGATTTGTTTTTTATTTTCAGAGGGAGACAACTTTCCTATCTCCTAACAAGCATGTTTACCAGCAGGTCACCCAGAAATCTAAATCTGAGATTGCTGTGCCTGTAACAGAAATAATATAGCTCACTCCACAAATTCAATTTACTGCTCTGAATTTCAAGACTATTAGTATTTAGGTTAAAAAATAATTAAAATCTCTTAATTTCTCTTCCATATGAATTTAGACTCGTTCAATCCTTGACATTCAATGTACAATCCCATAATAAGGAAATACAAAATAATGTAATGCAGATTGCTTCATCCCTTTGGAAACAAAGTTCAAAGAACAGTCAAGCAAAAACTGGAAGTAAACAGCATCATAAGAAGCCATTTCACTCCACTGGTAAGAGTTTGGGCTTAGCTACCCAGCAGTTTGGATTCCAGTGTGCAGTTTTCCTCTTCACTACACTTCAGTGTAAGGCTTCAGAGTACTGAAGGGTAATCCCCAACATGTAGAAAAGGAGTAACACTTCAGTTACTGTTATAATATGCAGAAACTCCCACCCCATCTTGGATTTTATGAAATGCTTTCATTAGGTTCATCCAATTTAAAGAATCACATGAATGATTGTTGTTCATTTGGACAGCTCATTTTATCATGCCAGACAAACACTTCAAGAGGGACATGGATCAATTTATCAGCTTGGAGGCAACAACGTCCAATTACTTGCAACTGATGCTCTCTATGCCTGAATTTCCATACCCCAGCTATTCCAGTGGGGTCAGCTGGCTGTTAAAAACAAAAGTTTGGTAGGGCAGATTGGCAGCATTGTCACAGTCAAGCTGGTGGTTAATGCTAACATTAAATAAGACCCTTTCAAAGTCATTGTTGATTTTTAATTAAAATATTAATTTCTTTGGACTCAACGTAAAATTCCTACTGTTGGCATTACAGTTGTGAAACTATCAGAAACCTTCTGGGAGCCTGGTCTTAGCAGAGCAGCAGCTCCAACCCTTGCAAAATTCCAGTGGAAGCAAACAGATTGGGGTTTAATGCTGAATAACTCTCTGACAGCAAGGGTCCAGAAACCCCACGGTTTATAATGGACCATTATCTTCTGAGGATGTATAATTGCTATAATCTGCTGCCATCAGCCAGTGTCTTTTCTGATAGAAATCTGGTACTCTCAAAAGAGGCCTTTTCCTGCCTGGCTCTGCTGTGCCTGGAACAGAGGAATATCTCGAAACTCCGAGGGAGTTGTGCAGCCCCTGATTTACCCCACAGGAGTGGGGGCTGTGCACTCTGAGCACACATCCAGCAGCTCCAGAGTTTCCATCAGCACCGTTTGTGTGCTGTGCACACACTGCTCATGTGTGGGAAACCCAGCAGGCTCCAACAGAGCCCTGGGCAGCAGCAAAGAAGGGGAAGCATGTTTGTAAAAGCAGTGGACATATCTGGGATTTCCAGCTGTCAGGAATTCCACAAACACAGAGGCAAAACCCTCTTTAAGAATGACTTACCACAAGTTTAAATAGGTATTTGCTGAAAGTGAATAATGCTGATAACTGCAGCATTTGAGCATTTTCATGCAACAGTCAGCAAAAACTGTCCTATTTTCATAATGCAAAAAGAATGAGTCCATTTTATTACCAAGGTTAATATAAACTTTCTGGTATATGTAACAGTAAGACTGAGATAAAAAGATAAAGAGGTGGTATATGACTAAAAAGAGGGATATTTTTTTTTTTTTGGGAGCTGGAGGTGGTACATGTTATCCGAGACTTATATAAGGAGTTCCATGTGACTCTGTGGCTGTTGCAGAAAAACCCTGCAACCAAATCTGGTTTGAGATAACTTCAAACATTAGCTCTGTATTTGGAACTTTTCAACTACACGTCAAATAAAACAGACTTAATTTCACTGGCATTGAGTGAACACAGGAAGCAACTTCATTTCCCACTCAGATTCTAAACTGTATCTTTGGCAGTTTTTGAAGTTCCCTTCTCTTTATGAGACTCATTAGGATTCAGTGACCTGCACTCTGGGAAAACTGTGGGTGGGTTTCCACTTAAACACACGAATCATTTCAAAGCATTTATAATTTTACTTTCCACTTCAGTTTTCCCAGGGGCATGAGAAAAGGGGATTTTAAGACAAAACTATGCATCCATAATGCTAAATGGTTTCAGCATCTTAAACTGTAGTGATGTTTCAGCTGAAATAAAGATGCACAGCTATAAATATTAAAAGTCTTTAAAGACCTTTGTGCAATCTTCAAAGATCCTTGTGTCCAGATTTTGTACGGACTTCCATAAGTCATGATTTGGCTCTTCAGTCTTCTGTAGGCAGCTTTACAGAAAAAAAAAAATTATTATTATACAAATCACAGGAGCATTGGCAGAAAAAAGGATTAATCTTGATCAAATATGTTTTTTTCCATCCCTCACTTAACACTCCTCAATCAGTGTCAACAATATTGCAATTGATCTAATTTCATGTCAGTCACTCCAACTATTATTCAAAGATTTTTTCATATATACTTCCTCAAGTGGAAATGTGGGCAAGCCAATCTCTGGGATTTTTTTTAATGTCAAAAACCACATGATATCAAACATTCACACTCATGGTCAATTTTAGCACCCCAATACACAGATGAGAAAAAAACCCCAAAATATTTATTCCCGATCCCCTTTCTTTGTCTTTCTTTTACTTCTCTTAAGTGTTGCAACAGTTGTCTTTATGAAAACATTGCAATCTTCAATATTGACAAATGGCCATGGACTTGCAGCTCAAAATCACTTTTGGAAAGGTTTACAGTTAATAAGTTCATGACAAAATCTCAATTACATGAGCAAAAAAGTAGCATCTTTTGCATACCCAGATACTAGTGACAGGTGTACAGAAAGAGGCTGTCATACCTAGTTGCATGTGAGGTGATATGTATTTTACAAGCTGGGGAAATTTTAAGACCATTCTTCCTAAATATAGAACACAACCAACCAAGCACAAGGACAGTTAAATTTTTAACATCTTTTTCGTATGGAGTACTTCATCTGATTGAAATCTTCACAATTTAAGAAGGAGGCTATTTTCTGCAAAACTTAATCTATTTATCAGTTAAATATGATAAGATTTATAGAAACTTCTTGTTAGAAACTCGAGAGATAACCGGGCCCTGTAATTTTACAATAATGTATTTTAACATATTCTACAGCTAAAGATAGATTATCTTATGCTTCATGTTAAAAATAGATTTGTTTGATATTAATCTTTCAGCTGTACTACAGCACCAATCGTGCTGCTGACCTTGCCATTATTACAATAACATGTCAGTCCCTGGACTTTCTCCCTGCTGAGAGTCCAACTGTGTACACTGGTTTGTTCAAAACATATTGCTGAGAGGAAAAAACCACTTTTTTCCCTCCAAAAGGTAACAGATAAATGTAATCCAGAGCAGTCACTCAATTGTCTGAACAGCATTTCTTCTAGGGACACACTGTGTAGTATTAAATTTTCAGGCAATTAACATCAGGCATTGGTTGTACCTTCAGCAATTCCTACAGAGTTTTTTATCCTTACAACAGGCAAGGACTTGGCACAGTCTCCTCTCCCTGCTCAGTACAGCCTCTCTCTTAGACAAGCAGATGCATCTTCATAATACACAAGTTTATGTTGTTAAACATGTTTGTTTCATTATAATCAGACTGTAATTTTTCTCACCAAAATGAACAGTTTGAAATATTCAAGTTTAGATCAAAAGACCAACTGCAAATTCTCCAATCACTTGTGGAATATTATCTATCTTAGCAGAACTTTTCATTTCAAATGCTATTGAAAGCATTTTAAAATTGTTTAACAAATCATTTACCCTGTTTTTATAGACGAGGAGAAGTTTTCAAGATTCAGTCCAGAAACCAGTGCTCTTGGACAAGTACTCATTAACAGCTGAAAGTCTGAGGAATTAGCTTGTCAAGAAAATTATTCCACAGTGCAGCAGAACTAAACAGGGCTGGGTTTAATGTTAAATCTACTGCAGATTTGAAAAGCCTATACGTGCTAATAAAGTCCTCTCCTTAACAATATCTAAAAACACAGAAAGGATGTTTACACCATGCATATTGGGCTTTTTCATTAGAGTTCCTTAGAGGAAGGAATTCATACTTTTTTAAGACCCAACAGTTTCTTAAAAAAAGGATGGGCTTGTATTTCTGGTTAGTTTACTGAATATGTGCTATTACTATGTGAAAGTAAATCTTCTATGTAAGGACTGACCAAATAAATCTTAACAGTTGAATCTGCAAATCAGTTTCTTGATGTCAACAACTTTGTCATGTCAATAAATACAACACTAAGCCAGGAGCAATGACTATTAGCCATCTCTGCTGTCACTTACTTGAGTATAGCTACATAACTTGCCTAAAACCATCAGGCAAGATTTACACTCAGCAGTCAAGAACAAAAAGGACCTAATTTATCACAGCTGTCATCAGGTAAATGAGGAGAATCCAGCATGTCTCGAACAAAAAAAAAAAAAACAAAACCAAAAATCCCAAAAAAAACCCCCCAAAAAACCAAACCAAAACAAACCAACCAAACCAAATCAAAACAAACCAGAGAAACATTCCCTTTTGAATCACAGGAATACAATCTGTAATCTTAAAAAAATTCAGTAAAGTGGCCAGCAAACATTGGGAAAGTAACTTTGAATTCTGAATTGTTGAGGTGATTTGATGAAAGCTTATCTTTTCTCCAAATTAATACAGTTAAACACAGCTGCTGGCTCTCAGCTGTTCTCAAATGGATGAGCTCCAACAGAGTGCTGTCATCCCACCACAATTCAGGCATCCCACCTCTGGCAATATAGACCATTGTGATGTTTATGACAGGATGTGAACAATTTTCTCAACATCATGTCAACAGGTTTTAGCAGGGACGTGTCAAAGTCTCACCCTGAAACTTAGCATCTGTCAAAAAAACTTTTGTATTTTAGTCTCCTGTGGCAAATTAAGAGTTAATACTTATTCTGCAAGAAAGCCCCAAAACTGAAAAATAATCCATTTTAAATAGCCTTAATCTGTCAGCAGCAGACAAAGTCAAAATTCATTTTCATCTAAAAATGTCTCTCAGATTCTGTAAGTACCATACTATGCACATAAGCTATAGTACCTGTCACATCAAGAGCTGGTATTAATATTCATGCAATTCCTTACTTTTATGTTCCAGTGGTGTTGCCTTGAAGGCAGATGGATTAAAACACATCAGTATCTTGAATAAAGCCTTCTCCACAGGCAGAGGTAGTAGCACTATTTAGTACATGGTGCTAAAGCAACATGCTATGTCCTACAGAGAAGATAAGGATGTTGAGCCAATGCTGTGGATCTCATAATTTATGTGTACAAAGAAAAGCTCAGCACAGTGCTCACTATTGTGACGAGTTCTTTTGAATTTGATGAAATCCTCTGGAAGAGTTAGCAGTGTGCTCATTCCAAGTGCAGAGCATTACTGTAGACACCTGACATCATGAAATACTGAAATGGAAAGATGAAAAGAATAGGGGAAAACAGTGTGCTAGGAAAAAGCTGTCTTCCCAAGACATGCATAAATGCTATAAATATATGTGTATTTCTGAAGCTGTATAATCAGATTTCTAATTCTTCAATAAATGCAGCCTTAGCAGGACTCACAAGAAGGGTGTAAATCAAGTTTTTTTAAAAAAAGGACAGTCAGTAAGGATACTTAAAAGCTTTGGGCATTTGTATCTGAAAATGAGGAGAGGAGTAGGCCAGGCTGATTCTCTTTTTAGTACTTAAAGCAGAAAACCAAGAGGTAATAAAGTAAATTGAACTGAAATGCTTTTAACCATTATCAAGGTGTACTTCAGATGGGGGAAACTTGAAACAGAGTAGCACAGAACAGAGACCAATAAGCTCAAAAGCACATCTGTTAAGGAGGGGAAAATGCCCCTCTGAAGAAACCAGAGTTTCTGGGTTCTGTCTCAGATAATTCACTTTCAGATTAATGAGTGTGCCAGAAAAGATGGAGCTGTAGCAAGACACCTAAGGGACTGTTCCAGGGTACAATCAAATTTAGACTAGCTTACGAATTTATAGAGAGTAAACTTCTTGTATCTACAATCCACACAAACTACTGAAGAATTTCAATGATTTCAAGCTTGTACAGCTCTGTCCAGGATCTGAACTGCGAATGTTAAGGAGGAAAAAACTCTTAATTTTGACTGCCAGATGGATGGGTCATGCCTTACTGATACCTTGGGTACTCCTGACAATCTGCCTGTTCTGTCTACCTGCCCCTTTAACAAGTATTTCCTCCAAGTCAAATGCAGCCAGGTATTTAAGTCAGCTTTCTATCTCACAAAGATAACTGTCCATCTGCTCAGGCAGCTGAGTAACCTGACTGTAATACCTGCTAAGGATGCAGCTTGATTATTATAACACCAAAGAGAGAGAAGTGACAAAAGATCTCTGCTAGTGCTATTCAAACCACACATCTGAGCAATGATATTTATATTCAGAATGATAATTTGAGACTGGAGAACCAGTGTCCCACTGGTATCAGAAGAACTCAACCATAATGTGGTTTAAATTAAATTAAAAAAAAAAAAAGAAAAAGCTAAATACGTGATTTCTAGTATAGGAAGTTTATTTTATTTACCATCTTTATTTTTGGTCCAAAATAACCATTAATTCAGAAGATCTGAAATATTGATTTGGTTTATTCCATGCTAAAGCACTGCTGGTAAGCAAAGCAGCGCTGCTACTGTGGCTGACCACCTGTAAATCCGTGCAACTTGCAGCAAAACCAGATTGAATTTCTCTACCAGACTGTTCTGTGTGTTTTCAGGTTAGAAGTGGCCACTTTACTTTCCCAGGATGAGAAGGCCCAGGTCAGAGAACAGTGTCAAACCCAGAGGAGCAGAGCTCCTTATCACAACTGCTCCCTCCACACAAATCAAAGTGAAGCCCTGTCAGTACAAGCCCGAGACACGTCAGCACCGTGTCAGGATTCCACTCCAGGGCTGGCTGGCAGCCACCACGCCAGAATGGAAAACATGCTAAACCTTTTTACTCTAGTAATACCATTGTGGACTCTTCCTGGTGCACAAATATCCAACTAATTATGGCTATAGCACACAACAACAATGAAAGACAATTTATAGAGTTGTTTTATTTATCCTTGAATTCCTCAGTTTATTTGGAAGGAAACTGGAATTTTTATTGTCAGATACATTTTCTAAGAATAGTACTTTGCATCAAGTGTGTTCTGTACATTAAAGAAACACATGTTCAATTTACTTTTAATTAATTCTCTCTTCAGGGGCCAAAGACCTCTTTTTAGAAGGGAGAATTGTATAGATACAATGCATACAGAAAGATTATGCTATTTGTAGAGCTAATGGTTGGAGTAACTTTTGAACATCTATTATTAAAAAAGTGTGTAACTTATGGCAATTTTCCACTGTGCACTAGAATGAACTGGCAAAACCAAAACACCTGTCCTATAAAAATATAACTTAAAATAAATTAATACTTCATATCCTGCCTTTTTGTGAACTAAAAGGAATAGAAGTAGCGTCAATAGTCTTACTTTGAATGAAAAATGTTCACTTCATGTAACATGAAAGTATTTTATGATGCAATAATACATACTTAAGAAACAGCCACGTGCAGTTTTTTGGTGAGAAATTTGGTGAACTGGTGCCATTTCAGTGGGATAATTAATTGTGTACCTAAATCTCATCTCTTGTTACTGGAACTAGAGTACACGCCTGGAGTCAGACACATAGGAGTATTCTTACACAAGTACAAGAATATCAAACCCAGAGTGGTTACCTATACCCTATAAGGACCCTCCCGAGACAGAAGTGCTTCCAAAATCTGTATGGAGTAAACTGCCATAGAATCATAAAGCAACACCTGAAACGTCTTCACGTAACTTCTCAAGTTTACACAAGCACAAATCCAAAAGTAGAACTTGTTTGTTAGACCTTACCAAGACATGAAAATATTCCCAGAACACCTCTTGCAGCGTATGGCAGGATGCCTGCTCTGGCAAAACATCATCCTGCTGCCACTGTAACTTCCACCAGAGATTTCACTCCCCTAACTGGGATACACAAGCAAGCCACATCCTTCCTGCTCATTCAGTACAGCAATTCCTTTGTTCAGCTGAAGGGTCCTTACCCCACCAGCCACATCCAGGAATCCTAATCCCAGCCCTGAGGTCACAGCAGCAAGAGGAAGCACAGCTATGCAAAGGCTAAATGCAAACAGAGGTATCTCTGCACTGCCCACCCGGCCCCAGCCTTGGAACAGCCAAAGCACAGCAGCCAACCTCTGCCACCTGCTCAGGTCAGACACAGGCACACCTCAGAAGAGGCAAGAATTCCCCTTGGTTCCTGCTGAGAGGGGAGGGAAGGCCTAATTGCTGATGCAAAACCACCCTGAGGCTTTGTTCCCAGCACCTTGCCCTGAGCAAGAGCAAGCCCTGCGTAGCAAGTAATTAATACCCTAAGGAAAACTGCAGTGGACTCCATCACAGCTCTGCTCTGCATTTCCCTCATTAACACCAACTTCCACTGACTATCAGGGAGCGGGTAAGTAGTTCCAATATTCCCATGTTTGTAAGAGACAAAGAACCAATAGAAAATTCTCAGTCATGCCTGGCCAGACATAAAGAAGAACTGCCCAGATAAACTAAGACCCAGGTCATCTAGCCAAGGTAAGATGCTCTTGGATTCCAGCATTATGGAACTGTCTGCCTGAAAGACTTAAACAAAAGCCAAATAGCAATTATTTTAACTAAGTTTCACAGAAAACAATTCAAACACTCATATTTATATTGGATTACAGCTCCTTCAAAAACAGAGGAATGATTTGACATATGTGGTTATATCAAATCACTCACAAATAATATGGATATTGTGCAAAGTGGGAGTTTCAAAAAAAAAGGCCAAAGCCTGACCTTTACTGGTTCAATTTCTGAGAATTCTAAACCACATTAAGATTTAAGCAACCCAAGAGCTTTCAATATCTTCAATATAATACATAAAATAAGATTAGCACTAGATCTCAACTGCTCGATGAGACAACAAATACCACAGTGTTTATGAGTTTATATACTCATGGGTTAACACAGGGACTCCTAGGTTAGGCCTGGTCCAGTGACAGCAGATGAAAGATTAAATCATGAACACATAACACACTTGTATTGAAGGGAAACCACATCCAGTGATCTGAGTAACTTCTCCTTATAACCTCCGAGATACACTTAAGCATAAGGAGCTATATAATTACAGACTATGGCAAATACATTTAATTTACATAACATCATATATGGATATTTCTAACCATAGTAAGTGCTATTACAGTAAAAATGAAAGATGAAGATATTTTCTACAAAAGCTTTTGTACTACTTCGCTTCTTTGCTACTTAGCAATATCGTTCAGGAAAGATCAACACACAAAAAAAGTGCCTGCAATGTGTACAATTACATGTCTTATTGAAAAAATGTTAACTCCATTGCAGCTGTGAGCACATCCAAAGCATTTATTACATAACAAATCCCTGACTTCTGTTACATAACAAATCCCTGAATCCCAATCACATTAGTTACGTACTATGCATATTTTTCCACATAACTGCACACCTGACATTTGAAAAATCTGGCTGAACATTTTTATCTTATGGCCCTCTTTATTAAAAAACACATACTACACTTTACATTAAAAAATGCACTTCTGTTTCCTCACTCCCTATTTTTTGCTATGCCTAAGTTAAATTTGCTTCCAAATCTGCTGTGTAGATTAGGTCATTTATGACATTCATATACACATGCTTGCATATATACATGATCAATGCATTCTAGACACAAAAATCTTAGCATAAGATTAGTTATGAATCTTCTGAAACAGTAAGCCAATTAGAAACATTACATATGTAAAAATAAGCATACACACACACACTTTCACCATGACAGATACCTTTATAAATGACGAGTACCAAGAGGCACATCCTTTCCTGCTGTTTACCCAGTACCACTTCACATCTTACTATTTCTTTTTTCAGAATCTAATACTCTAATACTCAGAATCTAATACTCTCTAACACTCAAATAAATAAATTTTAATGTCATTTAAAGGGCATGACCTGATCCTCAATGTCATCTGGGATAGGAATATACACTGGTGCTCTTTTAAAAGGAAGAAAAACTGGGTTTGGAAATAATGTCATAAATTATGTCACAAAGTCATAATCAGAGCACCAGCTTCAATAACATCCCAGGCACCACAAAATTGGATCTCATGAATCACACTGTAGCTTACTGCATAATCAGATAATCATGCATCAAAATCATGTAGTATAAACTTAAGCCATAACTTAGCTACAGCAGGTCCCCTTGACCAGCAGCCAGTGTGACCTTCAGAACAGGGTTAGAAAATCATGAGACAGACACACAAATCAATTCCTGAAGCAGGTGGCTATAAACAGATTAAGAGAAAACTATAAATTGAAACACTAAGTTATGCAAGAACACTTTATATTTAAAACATCATTAAGTTGATTTCTTTATTCAACAGGAGAAATTAATATCTGATTTGCTTTTCTTTCCTGTGAAATGTAATAAACACACACATACATTCTTGAAGAAAATTATAAAGCAGGTAAAGGAAAAAGCAAGGTGCTAATTACAGGTTGAGAGACTCAAGTATTTACACACAACCACAAACCTCCAGTAATTAAACCTAAGCACTGCCATATCAGTCAAGACTGAAGAATAGTCAAACCTGCTTGCAAAGTTATGTTCCATGTACTGCCGCATTCATAGCCATGGTCTGAACAGCAGAACCTTACATCACTCTGTTGGGGATACAGTGATTGAGATAGAGATACACATTTATAAAACACTCAAGCTTTTAAATGCAGCTACTACATCTGAGGGCCTCTATCAGGAAGCTACTGAGCAACTATTTTAAGTCAGTAAAAATCCTTTCTTATCAATGGTCTACAGCTTATTGTATTGTGCCTGAGTATTCAGAGATTGGTTCCCCCCTTCTCTTCCCTTATGCACACCCAAAGAATGGAGCATGTTCAAGTAAGGCACAAAATAAAGCTGAAAATGCCTACAATTCCCTGAAGGAGCAGAAAGATACAGCATAATTTGGCTGCTGTCCAATTCAGGAACAAAAGATGTGCTTGCATTAAAATACCCAATTCAAACACTGTTAAACTTCAGGAAAGTTTCAGTCCTATCCCCACAACTTCACTGTAGTCAGTGGCCTTATGATTTAAACATGATTTAATTCTAAGATCTGCTTATCTGCAGACAGCTTCAAAGTAGTGGAAAATCAGTAATCTAATACTACTTTTAAAAAAGAGACAAATTTGCCTCTGAAGTCATTGCGTAATCCAGTACTCAAAAAAGTAAGAGAAACCACACTTCTGTTACATAATTAAAACAATACCATAAGCTAATTTCTCTGCGATTTTCATATGACACTAGTATAGGATCTAAGAAGCAGGCATTCAGAAACATGACATTCTTAACAGAGCCCTTTCCCCCGGCCTTCAGAGTTTATTTTTATGTAAATCTGCAAAGAAAACTAAGCTCTGAAGTACTCATGAGAAAAAAGGCAAAAATTCAGCTGAATATGTAAAATTTAGAATGCCTGTAGTAGAGAACTGATTACAAGTTTTAGTTGATAGCAAATACAAAAAGCAAAATAATGAAGCAACTGGAAGCTAACCTTAAATCTGCACTGATTATAGGAGGTGTATTTTCTTAAATACTTCAATGGCTAAATATAAATTGTACTTCTTCAAATAAATGCCAACACTTTAGGATGTGAGGATTCTCTTAATTGTCTTAATTGTCCTTGTCTCTCTAAAGGTAATACTATAAAGCCAAGTTAAGTTAGAGTAGGACTAGTACACTGCAGGATAATTTTAACACCATCCTGTAGCTAAATTTGTTTCTTATACATGAGTCTAAATCACCAACACTGAAAGAAATGGACAGAACAGTGCATTGAAAGAGCAGAAAAAAGCAGCCTTCCAAAAAAATACCAACAGAAAGCAATTTAAACTACCTAAGGCAAAAACATGCTATACATTTATATATCATGTTATTATCAACAAAAATAAAACAACTTACAAATCTAAATTGGTAACACAAGGTACTAAATTTAAGAATATTAATCCACTTTTGAACAGCAGTCTTTCAGAGACTGTGATAAGGGGAGACAGGCATACAATTGCTGCCTAACAATAGTAAAAAGGAACTACAGCTTTAGGACAGAATACAGAGGCTATATTTTGAATTCAAACTCAGAACACGTAAGCTACCCTTTGAACCCTGCCAATCTCAACACTACTGTTGCTGTATCAAATTCCAACAGAAAATTATTGTAAAAATATTTTTATCATATACCACTTCCACAGACAAGGATTGCCAGTATCTATAAACTTAAATCCATAAAATCTTTAAAATATTATTGAAGCCATCACTGCTATCCCTTTTCATATTTCTCTCCTGTTTAAAAAAAGTGTCATTAAAGACTCATACAGTAAAAATGAAATGTGCAATGCTGCAGGAAATCAATAGAGGAGTGAGGGGTAGAATACAGACCTCTTGGCTCTGAACTCATTAGACCATGGCTCTGATTTCAGCAAGTACTGCTGTGTACTCCCAGCGAGTCACTAAGCTTTAAATGAAAACCCCAAACGTTTGTAGAACCCTTGGGCAGCCCAGCTCCTGCACAGCACATTCCAAGGCTCCAGGAGCAGTCTGAGAAATGCGTTCTAGGAACAGAAGTGGAACAGGATGCACACACACTGCAGGAATAAAAGGGTGGGCTGAACACAGGAAAATTCCAAAGCTCACAATGCCTGGACAGCAGCTCAATCATGGCAAGGGGATGCACATCAGTGTAATGCCAGACAGCACCCTGCTGCACCCTGAGACCCACCCTAACACTTACAGATACAGATTTGTCTGCCCAGCCCTCATTTCCTAAACTCACACCTTCCCACTCATCTCTCCTTGTCTAGAAGGTTTCTTCAAGATCAGCCTCAGCAGTGTCAGGGGCACAGGGGGCTCAGACAGAACCTGTGACTCTTCTCAGTCACTGCTAAGTCATGGTAGCCAGAAGCTGCCAGCCTTTCAAGAGTGAAGCTGTGTGAACAGGCAGATTCAGATGCAAAAGACCCCATCCTGCCCCTCAGTAACAATTCTTTGCAAAGTCTTTAGTTATCACTAGTCCAAAAAAATCATTTAAAGGCTCTTAAATCAGATCTTTCATTAGATGTGCTTAGTGACACAGTTGCAGTAATTCCTTTCTGAACTGCCTCTTCACTGAGAAAAATCAGACTTTACCTAGTTGTAGAAGTTCTGCTGATAACTTTGGTGACTTACAAGTGCCCAAGGTATGACATGTTAATTTACTATCACCCAGAAGACTAAAGTTTAAAAATCCTTGAACATATAGCACTAGGTGGACATTACAATGAAAAACTGGACAGGCAGCTGTTCCTTTTCTCCCAGTCCACTACAGGATGAGTATTGTTACACACCAAATATATAAAATCTAAGTGCATCATAAAATCTAAGTGTCTGCTCCAATAAAGCCTTTCCTGTAAGAGGATTTCAGCTGACCATATGAAAGTGGCAAAGACTGCAGAAGGCATTAAAACTAGATAAAACTCTTGAAATTATATAAAACCTACCATGCTACAAATAAGCTTACACCAAAGTAAGTAAACTGGAATCTCAAGGTAGATACAGCTTGATTATATCTTCAAACAATTTAAATTAACAAATTCTATACCTTATCCCATCTTGGGCATTTGTGATAATCCTGAAGCTCCAGTTTTCCTGTTAGGTACCATTTACACAGACCAAGCATTGTTTAGAAAGGAACTGCAGTACAATGTCTCTGTTCAGTTCCACCAATCTGGCTTCTTTTTTTCTTCAAGACTAACAAGAGAGAAAGTCCAGGACAAAACAACAAACAAAGTTCTGGTGAGGTTTTCTGCATTTGGGTTTTTTCCTTCCTTTTGTAAGAGTAAGTAAATTTACTTTAAGAACAGATTAATGGTGCATCAGTAATAATATTTTGCTTTTCCATGTGATTAACCCTGATTATCTTTCTTTGGACAATAGGTTGCATTACCCACAAAAAGCAGAACCTTGAAACTCAAGGCAGACATTGTATTACTGTCACTTCTTCAGAAAAATCTATACTAGCATCAGAAAAGGACCATTGTTTTCTGAGATGGGGAAAGAGGAGAAAAGCAAGAGGAGGATTGATCAACAGCAAAAAGCACCCAAGAAAAAAAGAACATTCTCTGAGAAAAATTAACTATACAAAGCCTTGGTATCAAATTGGGTTGGAGGGGGATATTTTTGTGGTTGAAAACTAAATCGTTTTCCTCAAGTTGTAGAGTAAGAATGAATGATTATTCCTTGAAATTTGAGGATTATTCTCCCTAAGAAACTGTCAATTAGCCTAACTTTGAGCCCAGTAAAACTCTTCCTGACGACCAGATGTAACTATGGCAACAAGATCCAGGGACCTACAATAAATATGATACAGTGTCAATAACCCAGACATTTTCATGTAAATAGATAAAGCACAAGGAAGACTGAAGACCATTTCCAACGGTTTAGATTCAATTTTTAGATCTCTTCAATGCTAGGAATGTTAGCAAATTCCAATGACTAATAAAATTAAGAGAAAACCAAAAGAAAATAAAACAACACATCTCTCATGGAAGAACTATTTAGAGTTTAAGAAAGAATAAGACCACATTTGTGGAATTTTGCCATTAAAGCTGTGAAGTTCTATAAACAGATCTTACCTCTACTTAAGTTCCATAAATAGGTCTGAAACTGTTTCAGAACACCTACTCATTTAATAAATTACATATTTCTAGTGGAATTAAGTCAATTTTAAAAATAAAATAAAGAGAACCGAATTTTCTTATTTGGCTGCATCTCCCAGTGCATCTGTAACGTATGGTATTTTCATATATGGGAACATTAAGTCAGAGCTTTATACAACCACATTTACAACTGTGAATCACTACTTAAACATAAAATAAAGTTCTCTCTCCCATTCAGTGTAGTATGGGAACTTCATGGAAAAGTAGAAGACTCTTCCTTCCCCGCAGCTTAGAAATTGCTGATAGGTGGCACAACAAATACATCATCATCAGGACGATATCTGTATCCTAGAAAATATAAAAAATAATGGCTTCCTATCACCTAAAGCCTCCCATCTCTGAAAACTAAAACGCATTGTAAGTGCACAAGTCATTCGAAGTGTTGGCAAAAAGTTATGCCCTATACCAGGAAACACAGAATAATGCTGCGGGATTGAACACAGGGACATGTGAGAAACATTACTTCCATGTGAGGGAAAACTTATAAGGAAACTGGAGTGAAATGGATAGAGAGAAGAGTCTTATAGAAAAGTGAAAATGGAAGACAAAAATTCAAGGGAAAAAAGGACTGAGGATGGAATGACAAATTCTAGACAAGATGCAGACATGACACCAGGGAAATGAATGTTCATTACAAACAGGAGTGCAGTGAGCTGAAAAGCTATAAAGTCACTGCCCACTGAAAGTATCCTAATCCCAACGCCATTTCTGCCTCCCTGTATCTCCTTCCACTTGTGCCTAGCTATGAATAGCTTACTCCCTCCTATCCTAATATAAATAGCTTGAAGCCGCAGTACTAAATCCCAGCAAGAGCTTGAGACACATGCTGGCCTGGGGTACTGAATGAAGAAAACAAAGATGATTCCATCTCTATATAGATGGGTCTTCAGGAGGGCAGACAGTCACTTTTTAACCTCTTCGACTGCAAGGAATTGCTAAAGCCTCTCTGCATCCACTAACATACTAAAAGGAACCATTAGAGTTGTGTATTATCTCAAATTAATTGCTGCACTATTCCCTTAAGTCAAATATTCCTTTAGGGTATGAACTGCTTGATGCAAGACTAAGCATGCAGAACACACTGTCTTAATACCAGCCACTGATGATGCATATTTTCAGAGACAGCATAAAAGGTGCTAAAAATTATTTTAAATTATAATTTTAAAACTTCTTTCACTGAGAGCCTTATATTTGATCTGAAAACCCCACATTCGTTGAAATACATATAGTTTATCATTTCTGTATTTCTTGCTATTCAGTGACCTCTTTTCTTATAGTGAAACAGATGAGCCATTACTGAAAGCACATTTGTACTCATGTTCGGCTCTCTGCAGCCATGACATCCCGAACCATGCCCTCATCAGACCTCAGCCTGAGGGGCTTCAGTTTCACACCACACTCAGACACACATTCACAATGCTGTCTTGGGAATTCAGGTGTTCTTTCCCCCCTCTAGTCCATAGCACTGAGCCATCCCACACAGTCAATGCTTGGTACATTCTAGTGTCCAAAGATCCCACTGCAAGAACAACAAACAAACACCACCCCCTAAAACAGTAACACACAGCTAACAAAAAAAACCCAACAGCAACACCTCCCCCCACCCCCATCTCTGAGCTAAAATATCCTGCTTAAAACTACTGAGAGAAAAGTTAAGTGAAGACATTACACAATTTCATTTTATGTCCTAACTCAGGCAGTGTGAATAATTGATTTCTTGGTTCAGCAGATTGAATTGAATTTGAAATATCTCCTTTTCTTGCTCAAACCCTCTCAAAATTTCATTTTGACATGACATATTCCATTTCAGACTTGCAACAAAAGCTGTGAAATGAAGGCCAGATTGACAAAAAAGAGAGAAGAAAGAGGAGCTCCCCTTGATGGCAAAGCTCTGAGGGGCTCCTCCTTCTGTGCCTGTGACTCGAGTAGCAGCCAAGCCAAGGCAGCAGGACAGGAGCTGTCCCGACCTCCCTTCTGTGTGCCGGCTGCTGTCAAACATGAGCAGCACTGAAAGAAGACAGAGAGCTTTTTGGGTGCACTGCCCAGTGGGTTTGACTAGATCTACCACAAAACTGAGCATTCAAAGTGAAACTTCTCCAGTGGTGGGACCAAAGCACAGCTTTCTTCAAAGCAAGCAGCAAGACAACTTTCTGAACTCAAGTCTCCTGACACACAAATCTATTATGGAGCTAACTCAAACAGAAGACTGCAAGTAAGCTGGGACATTTTAAATATCTTGGAGGAAAGCAAGAGAGAAGAAACAGAGTGCCTGGGCCAGAAAACCCTGCAGTAAGCACCTGCCTGAGATGGAAGAGGGATGATTTACAGCCTCTGTGCTGAATCAGGTTTCCCACTCCCCAGGCCCTGATGAGCACATATTGGGATAAAGAGCAAAGGATGCCTCGTTTTCTCTGGTTTGTAAATATCAGTATTTTTATACATGAATCTATTCAATTTTTTTTTTTTTTGCAAATAGTTAATGCCAAAACATTCCCTGCATTCTTGCACAGTAATAACATCCTGCATACTAAGCATCACTCCTGCCCAGCACTTTGCTTGAGGATGAAGCGTCCATGTCCACAGGAACAAGAGCTGTAAAGCCAGATCCTTTTTCAGACATGCTGCACTTTGCAGCAACAAATGAAAAAGCAAGAATAGTAATTTCTCATATGGAGGAGGAAAGAGGAACCAGGATAAAACAGGAACATGAGAATAGTAATTCAAAACTTTCTGCTTTGCCCAGATGCTAAGGCAGGTGACAGCTGACAGGGCAGCTGACAGACACCAGGCTAGATGAAAACATCAGAGTTAGGATGTATTTTAAACCTGTTCACAGGGCTTCTGAGTTCTCCCACAACTTCTTGAATCTATTTTTGTTATTAAATGACTAATCATATTAAAGGGAAGAAAGAGAAAGCACATTTCATGAAAGGATTGCTGAATGAGTGGAAATACCCACTGGAGTCCCTAAAAATACCTGAATGTTCATATACTCATGGTCTTGAACTGAAAGAGATGTGCGCCAGACTTTTTGAGACAATAACATTATCAAATAACATCTCTGCACCTCATAAGACAAATGATTCATCCAAGGTCACAAACAGTTGATGTCTCCTGACACCAGATTACACTTGGTGACAGTTCACGTGTCTAAACTTAAAGGTGAACTCTGCTTCAGAACAAGGAGCTGCAGCATTATCAAGAGACAAGACACAGATTGTCACTGACTGATGGTCTCTGGCTCCAGGTATCAGAAGCATTTTGTACATCCTCCTCTTAAAGTGCCACAAGTCCCACATCCCAACCCTGCCAGCTTTCATTCAATATACACACTTGTCATGAGATCTAACCTCTGTAGCACAGTACAAGTCTGTTAAAAACAATTAAGTTTTTGAGAACTTGCAATTAATACAGACCCTTTTTCCCAGTATATATGGAGACAAATAAGCTGCTTCTAATAAGGAATAACAACTGTAAAACCAAAAACTGTTCCACACTTGTTCTGGCTTTTTATTCATGATGCTGAAGTTGATTATCTACATCCTAAAAGAGTTCAGACAAAGAATGCAGTTTTCTTTTATAAATTGCTACTTCTCCTTAGTTTCTAAAGAAATTCCTTCAACAGCCTACTACATAGCTTATGAACACTGAAGATAAGTATTATCAGGTTCTGCCAAGTTAGACTCTGAATTTATTAATAATTTACTGGAACTTTTAGCAGCATGGTTAAAAATAGCTCTCCTGTCAGATCTTAATCCACATCAGATGCTGTGGTAATTATCCTTAGAATCTAAATCTTTATAATAAAACCAAAATAACCAGACTGAGTAGAAGCTAAAGCCAAATTTTAACCTTTGTAAGTTTTCTCACTTTCATGCAAACCCCTGCCTGTATATTGAAGGCCACTGGAACAGACCTAGTTAATTAGAGATGCTGGTAAAATTAAGAAGAGTATCCATGCAAAAAGTGACAAAAAAGAGGCATCTCTAAGCCCCTCTTTCCACATGAAGGATTTTAAATCATGTTCCTTGCTTTCTTTATAATCCCTCCAGTTGTTTTGTTTTTTTTTTCTCTCTACACTGCCCCCACCTAAATACAATCACTATGGAAAATAAGCTCATTATAGTGCACCATGGGTAAGCAACTCAGTCAGAAATGAATCAATTGATCCAAAGGTCCATATTAGTGGCTGCCACTTGCAACATGAGGAAAGCATGATGACATTCCCCATAGACACTGACCTGCACTGAGAAGAGATACAGAGTTGTCTTGAGGAGCTCATGCTACCAGATGATGATTTTCCTCATCTTCCAGCCCATCTTGCCAGCAATCTCAACTACATTAATGTCAATTGCTATGGTTATATTACACTAGATTCTTTTCTTTCTACATTAGAGCTAGTTACGCAAGGAATGTGATTGAGGACTTTGTGATCATGAAAGAGGCAAATTCATCAATATCTGTACACCGCCTTCTCCCCAGGAAGTGTTAACAGTTACTCCCTATTTTAAGTTATTTTACTTTGCCTACATAGATGAAGCTGACAAGCAGCCTCTTTGCATTTCTTCCTATTTAATTTTGTCAAAGAATCTGTACATGACTCAGCTGAAGTCAATAGAAGGACACAATTAATATGATTTTGTCTCAAGTTTGTCATAGGAGATTTATGTTGCCATAACAGAGATTTATGCACTAATAAAGCTGTACTATTATTAAACTTTCTACAGTGCATCAGTAACACAGATTACAGAAGTCATCTCCTATGCAGGAAAAGCAAAAGCTGCTATACAAACATTTTGAGATGGTGAGGATTAACACAATTTGAATTTCTTTTAAATAACGTGTTTCCATGTAGCACTCTGTGTAAATTGAGTAAAATCTTGACCTTTGCTTCTTGAAGTATGATCAATACATTCACTTTGCTATGTAATGAATAATTTCTTTCCATGAAAACTATTCTTTTGTAGTCTTCAAAATGCTCTAACAGATTTTCTGTATTTATACTTATATCCCAAAAAATTTCAAAGACGTTCACAAATCACATTTTCAGTACATCTTCACATATCTTCTCCCACTTAAAATATTTGCTATTTCAGACTTTAGCAAACTGAAATAAAATAGAAGTACAAGGAGAAGTAACAGACCATTAAAAATAAAAGCTTTTAAGGTAAGTTTAGTAGGCATCTCCAGTGTTCTTAAAATCACCCCTGTACATAGGTTATCTTACAAACTCACATAATTCATTGAATTGTATGCAACAAAATCCAGCCCCAAATTATTATAAAAACCCACATTTGACCACATTTGTCCAAAGCATATTCTACTCCAACATGTCAAATTTACTTGTCTTCCTCATGCTGCTGTTACAGCAGCAAACCAGCAGCCCTGCCTCGTAAGGAATCTTATCAAGCAAAAGAGAAACACATGCTTTAGTAAGATAATAGCTCATGGACTCTTCAATAAATATATTGCAGAGATACAGAAAATAAAATCAAATTACTGCCCTGAACATCCTCTGATCCCAAGTTCAGATAGTGATTTTTGTGACATTAAGATCCATTAAGACCAAAGCACATTTTCTGATCTCACATAGTTGTTCTCTAGAATTAGCAAAAAGGAAACTGCACACCAGAAAGGACAAATGTCAGGGGAAAGGGAGATCGTATTTAAAATTCCTTCCATTCCACTGGTATAGTAACCCAATGCTCAGAAATTGTTGAGCCTCTGAAAGAGAGTTATAACCAAGATTCCCAAAAGGATTAAGAAAAATGGGAGGGGAGCCAGCAAACTGAAGCTTTAGGTATCAAAAATTCTCTTCAGTAACTCACAAGGCATGAAATTGGCTCATATTATTTGGCTGTGATCCAAACCAAGTCTAATTTGTCAAATCCAGAGAGAAGCAAAACAATGTATACAGAAGTGACACATGTAATGCATATACTTCATAGACCTCAGGATTAAAATACGTAATTGCTTTCTTGGGAAAACACATTAAACACCATGCTAGTGAGCCTTTTCTTTTCAGGTAGGCATGCAATTTGCTTCCTTTCCAGAGCTCTGTGTAAGACATCATGTACTCTCCTTCCCACTTCATGTTTCAAGCCAAATGCATAATGCTGCATGTCCACTAATTTCCATAAAAATCCCATATACAGAAAGCACAAATTAACAGACACTAAAGTAATGAATTCTCTTCACTACATCATTTTATCTGATTGTACTACAGCAGGTAAATCCAGCTCATGTATGAGCCAACACCTGTATTGAGACTAAGCTTGTTTCCTGTGTGTCCTTAGCTTTCCCCAGGGGCACTCTGCTTTTAGGGACTTAATCAACCATCAACTTTGCAGGGAGGAAATAACAGCAGGGAAAGCACTTAAGAGAAAATATGGCACTTAGTGAGCCAACTGTGATATGTGGAAACAGGCAATGCCATCTTTGTAGCGTTTCCAAAAAGTGCTGTTACTAACTATTGTAAACCCAGTCCTATTCGATGGCAAAATGGTTTCCTACTCTGAACAGTGTAAAAAGTGAAAAATTGCCTGGGATATCTTATGTACTGCTTCACACTGCTTAATTTACAAACTGGCTGGTACAAAATTTACAAAAAGGCTGGTTCTTACACCTAATTTTAAAATTTTATTGAGAGTGGTGGGAAAACCATTTCTGATTATTGTATAGTACTAACACCAGTAATAATATTCATACATATGCATTACCTTTATGCATAAAATAAATACCTAGCAAAAATGTTTAGCTCCCCTAAAACATCACTGACAGTTTAGAAGACAAGTATCAATTTATTACTATTAGAGAAAAAATGGCCTAATTTCTTTTTCAAAAATATTAACTTTACAATAGAGCTAATAATTCCTTAACTTCAAAGTTAAGATCTAGAATCATTCACAAAACAACCCCCACACCCCCCTTGCATTCTGTTTAGCATGCAGGCTGTACTTGCCATTATTTGTAGAACAGACATTTGTTATTCCAACCACAAGGTACTATTGGTGCAAACAAACTTTAATATCCCCTTCAAATTGTACTTGCTTTGGAAAAAAATATAAAAATGCAAGTACTCACTGTAGGGTGAAGAACCTTAGTCCAACCAGTGAGGACAAATGCACCAAACAACTTTTTCACATTCTGGATCAACATGTAGGTAAAATTAGCAGACTAAAATATGGGCTATACTGCTGAACCAAGGGAGGGCTGAGAAAAACCTTTCATGGAGCACAGCCAGTTTTCCTAGTACACCAGCCAGCATCTAGAGCAATTCCAGAGAAGAGGAGTGCCCATCTGGTCTGCCAGCTCCACTGGAATAACTGCTGTGGGTCCCACTCATCCATTCCCAGACCACAGGCTGGTAAGATTGATATTGCAAGCCTGGGGAGCAAAAGGCATTCCCATAAAAACATCATTCTGCTGTAAAAAATGCTATGAAAAGAATGAACCCACTCTCAACCCACTCCCTCCACGCTCTACAGGAGTCTTCAGCAACACTGGTGGCAAAAGCAAGATAAAATCTGGACAGCAAATATTGTTAAGTCTGCAACACACAAATTAGACCAAAACCAATACTACAGGCACTGTCAGATGTATTTAATTTATAAAGAATCACATCCAAATGTTTTTTCTTTTTATGTAATACTGCTTGCCTATGGTTTTTTAAAATTCAAATTACAGCATTACAGTGTGACAACAGCAAGAATGTCAGGATACTGAGGCTTGTAAAAGTCAATCTCCTGTCATTTCTGCATGAAAAAATTACTGCAGTTTCCCCAAACATCCAAGTCCTTTACTTCACCTGTTTTCTTAAATACTATACAAGCTACCAGAAGAACACTAAAGGCCACTGCTACCGTAGAACTAATCAGGGTATATTTTTTAATTTGCTACCAGGTAAGGGAATTCTTCTCTGTGTGATGATTATCTTGAGTGCCTCTTTAATCTTCTTTCCAATGCTTTTTGGCAGAAATCCTTACAGACAGAAGACACAGAGAACACATAAGATAAAAACATATATTTTTAAGTGCAACCACTTATTCCTTAAACAATCTATCTACCAATTTTAAATTAAATACAGGAAGACCCTATAATAAATTAATGAAAGGAAATCAGATTTCAATAATTGGTCCAAAGCAGCTCTATTCAAGCCTTATCTTGTTTTGTTTTTTACTCTGTGGTATTTGTGGATATAAAATGCACCTGCAGGTTGAATGTATCCTGTGACAAAATTACAAATAATGATTGCAAACCAATGAACTTAACTCATGTGTTTGGAATTAACTTGCATTAACTGCATGCTGCTCAGGAATACCTGCATGACCAACAAAATTAAACAGCATCTTAATGAGTTATCAGCCTCTACCAATCTTTTGAGCCCTGACAAGTTCAGCCCAAACAGAACAGATTAATGAACTTCTAGCTGGGCCCCAGATCAAGACTATGATTTTGGATTGCATGATCACACCCCTTATACACTGTAAATGGGTGGGGGTGGATGGCTGTATCAAAAGAAAAGTGTGTGTGGGGGGGGGGAAATAAAAACCCTTTTCTTACCTGTTCCTTAAAATGTAAGAGAATAAATTACTGAGATTTAGGAGAATAAGGGCTGTGACACTGGAAGTAGCTTATGACAGTGATGCAATTGGAACTGGGAGAACATGAAAACGTAGCAAAGTAAAAATAAAAAGCTACTACCTGGAGTTGTAGCTGTCAAAAAGAAGTGTGACAATGTGACTTGATAATTCTCAGATTACTGGATTCTTTATCTCTTGGGTTCTGTATCTTTCTCCTTCAACTGCCAGCCCTTCCCAGCAGTTCTTCTTCTTGACCTCACAATCCATGAATAAAACACAGTTTCAGTCTTGCACCCCGTCATCCATTCATCACTCTGCTAAGTCCCTTAGCTGGCTCTGCTTCCCAATTTATGCATCGTAAAATTCTGTACACGTTTAACAGAGCAGCAATTTATAAATAGCTTTTATTATACAAGGCAGGCTTGATGCTTAAACAGGAGGCCAGAGATACTGGCACTTAAACTTTTCCATTCTGCTGTTCCCCCCAATTTCTCACAATTAGCCATCCTCAAAGAATGTTAATGGTGATTTGTAATTATCTTTTCTCTTTGACAAGGCTACTTCTTTAGGAGTGGCCAATACATCCTTTTCATAAGTGAAATAACAGAGAAATGAAGAGACCAGGCAGTCATCTCCCCAATGAGTCATAAATCAGCCACAGAGAACCATCTGTAAACAACAAAGCAGGAACATTTCAGTGACAGACTGAACCCAAGCAGTGCCACTGAAAAACCAGGTGAACCAAAGGATTAGGGTATGGATTTCACATCTAGAAACCACTTCTGTGTATCAAAAGATGACAGCCTCCTTGCATCAACTATTATGGCTTCTTTCCAGAATCAATTCAAGCCTGCCACTTTCTGCACACCTGAGAGGAACAAAGCAAAAAAGGGGGCTGTCACTGAGGAGAATGGCCTGTGCTGCAGTAGGCTGGAATGGACAGCTCCAGAAACAGGTTAACTCTACAAAATTGTGTAACAGAGGTTACACAGCCTCAAGGATCTACAGGGTAGAGGCCACAAGTAGTAGCTCCCTTTCCCTTGATTAATGTTATGCACTGATGGAATACCCTAAAATAGCTGAGTAATGAAGGAAGTTGTATGCTAATGTGTCTCCTTTAAGATATTCCTAACAACCTCTTCCTCTCCTGGCTTGGTTCACTCTCTGGCTTACCAGATTTTGTGCAGCTATTGTTATACTAGATACAAATTTTCCCCACAGCACAACAAGCTGCAACGATGTTTTTTAAAAAATTAATCCAAAACCGAGGTTCTATAGTGAATTTATGTACATTATAGGGAAATATTAAGACATGTAAGAACTCAAAACACTTGCTACTCAATTACCACCTTCAATGCTAACTGAAAATATTAAAGAAAATTACTACTGCTGAGCACTCTTAGACCAGTTTAAGATACCCACTGATACGAAAAGCTGACCCTGCACTTAAGTATTTAAATCTTTTTAAGGTTCATAGCCCACCCATCCCTCCTTGAGGTATGATCTGACACACAGCCAAGAGGGAAGGCTGTTTAGAGCTCTAATAGCACAGAAACCCATTTGCAATTGCTCTTTTCATTTGTCCTCTACAAATCAGTCAAGGACCCAAGCCCTTGAATAAATACTGTTAAATTGAACTCTGGTATCGCTACAATTGCTCAGCTGCAAGCCTGCACATGGAAGTAATACCCAAGGACTAAGAAACTTCACAGCATCCCAGTAAAAGACTGATAAAGAAGAGAAAAATGTGCAGAGAGCCTCAGAATGATTTGTGCTCAGCATGTACTGAGCCTGTCTTCACCCTGGGCTGGGGGGGAGAGCTGGGGATGCTCTACAGACCTCCCAGGCCCCATTCTCTATTGCATTGCCTTTGACTTGCACATCCCTGTGTTCAGGGTGTGTAGCAGGAATGTCACTGCCCAGCAAAGCAGAGAGCACCAGGCAAGGCTCAGCAGCAGCAGAGGGAACCCAGCACTGGGGAAGCAGCAAGAGAAAAAGCTACTGTGAGCAACTTCTCCCAAAACTCACTCACTCTCCTTCAAGGGAGACAAGGAAAAGAGAAAGGGGGCAGGGACAACAAGGTCAAGCATCGTCATGTTCCATTAAAGCTCTCACTGATGAGAGCTCAAACTCTATTGCTCTAAAATGAGCAGCTATTCGTGATGTTCATTTTGGTGGAAATCAGGACAATTTTACCCATCACAGAAAGCCTTTCCAAATCAAATAAAGAGGGACAAAACACAAACACTAATTATTTTTAGGAGGAAATTTGTTACATTTAAATACATAAATCACCATGGTTGTAATAGAAAATGACTGGGCTTAGCAACTCTTTTTTAATCAATTCCAAACTTTAGAGTGCAGATGTGCAATTCTTTCCATGAAGAGGTCACACATTCCAAAAAGGCACAGAATAATATTATTATATAGTCCTACATTACTTCAAAGCTTCGTCCCAATTTCTGTGTGATTGGCAGCACACAGTGAACAAGCTGATGCATCTGTAGTTTATTGCATTTATCAGGCTTTTGAAAATGCTTCATAAAGTCCTCATCTACCAGGAGCACAAGTCTCTAAATATTCCAATTTATTTTTTGAGTGTTTTAATTCTTTCAGGACATGTAAGAGAGGCATGTGTTTATTACTAGCCCGTTCTACTCATTAGCATTGTACCCAGTAGAATAAATATTTTTAACTACCCAGCAATACCTTTTGTAAAGCAGAGCACCTCAAACACTTGACAAGTATTAATTAAGTCTTGTTATACAGAGATAATATTTTTCTCAAAAGAGATGAAATAATTTAGGAAAATTTGTCTACAACAGGATTAACATGGAGCTGTTACAGCTGCTGTATCCCGAAATCTCTGTGCACCTGATAACCTCCTATAAACACCTACATTATATTTACTTATTATTTTGTAAATGTCTAGTTCCATTTCAGAGTAATACTCTATGCATGAGACAGCCTCATTAGAAACATTACACTGTAACTGATAAAAACCAAAGGAGATGAAGTCCAAAATTCAGATTCCAGTAGGCAAGAAAGCAATAGCTGAAATTAATTCCTTACTGAAGTCCTATGACTTGAACAGAATGCAAAGTGCAGCAATTATATTCAAATATGATGAATACCATAATTATGACTTCAGAGATAAGTGGAAATATTTTGAGAAGCAGTAGTTCAACTAAAGCCATATTTTAAAAAGGAAGTGCTAGACTTTACCGACTATAGAACAATGGGGGATTAACAATACTTGTATTTCTAATTGTTTATGTATAACATGTGCTCTTTTGGAATTAGAGAAATAACCCTCCTTGTTGAACACACTGCCATTAACTGCTCCTATAAAGACATCAGACTTTTCTCTCTGAAGCAAGAAGTACCCAAGTGTTTGCAGGGACACCTCATTTTTCCTCAAAGACTTGTAAAGATGAGGTCTTCAATACTTGTAGTGAACACCAATGATAGTAACTTTAAAAGTATCAGAGAACAAGCAATTAAACCTTTCCAAGTAACATACTTGCCTTTGAGGTTATTAGAAGAGGAAATGTAGGCAGTTATTCTGCAAGTTTAAAAACTTGCAGGAAAATCAGGAAAAAATAGCGCAGTTATTGCAAATTTTGATGTGGAGACTGAACATCTATAAATGAAAGCCTTTCCTCACACCATTTTCTTTTTTAAGGTAAAGAAAATGACTGCAGGAGAATGACACTTTATCTTCACAAGTTACAGGACCAAAAAGTCACAAGAAGCTGAAGTGAATTTCAGCTAATGTGGTACTTCTGAATGCAAGATTAACAACAGGTATTTCTGAGTTCATTAGCTTTGTTTCAAAGTCACTCCACTGAGCGCTAATACAGAATTTCATGACAGCCATAATTCAAAAGGCTGTTCATAACAACTAGCAGGAAATTCCGTATCAATATCATCTGTCACTTTGAGCAGGGAGGGCAGAATTTTCCAGTAATTTTTACTAAGTATTTCTATCAAAACAAAAGAAGAAACCTTATTCCAAGAAGTTTAGCATTCAGTAGCCAGCTTGCAAGTCTATGTGTTTGAAACTGGCAGAGATGGTAATTCTCCTGTTTAAACCAAAGCAAAAACTAATCACATATATCTTTCTGCCAGTATGCAGACTTTGATTTCAAAGGCTGCCCTATAAGGAGTATTCTGAAATTTGTGACAAGAACACAGTTTAGAAAGACAGAACAGAAGAATGAGTGCTAAGAGAGAAATAGGGATACATAGATTTGTCATACAGCTCTTTGAAGGAGAAGATACACACAAGTTTGAGAGAAAGGCTGAAGAAAGGACTGTCAGCAGCGGGACAAGAAAATCATGTAAACGTTATGTTGGATAGACCAAGGAAAGAAATGTCAAGGACTTTCCAAGAGATCAGGGACAGAAAGGTATGAAGTATAGGCACTACAAATTATGCTTCTGCAATCAAGAGGAGAGTTTGCATTACAGAAATAAATATGAAGCACTATGAGAAAGCAAAGTGCGTGTGGGTGTTAGAAGAAAAGACAAAAGCACAATGTTATACAACTACAGCAACAAAACCCACAAATGTATAAGCCCACACAAAACCTCACAGATCCTAATTAGACTGAACAGGGTTGACCCATAGTCCTATTTTCTTTCATATATTCAGCCAACAAACTGCAGAGAATTCCAGCAGCTAGAATTGACAGTGACATTTTAAGTCAATGAGAATCTATTTTACTCTTCCTCCCACAACACAAATGAATAGTAGTGCTAATGAAATTCCACTCCTATTAGAAATTGACAAAACACATTCCTGCATTTATCCCTTCCAGCAAAATCTGCCTTTTAACAAACTCAAACTATTCTGAAACACCCTGTGGTCACAAAATGACAAAACAAAATGCCACCCGCTCCTGCACTGCCCCTCTTCCAATTAACTTGACTTTAGCGGACCAAGATAAATTTTTATCTACTGTATTTTATACCTACGGTTTTGAATGAATCATATTAACATTTACCATTTTAGTCAGAGACTTTAATACAGTCTGGTTATTTAATTCACATTTGATCAACTCTGACAGAGGATCGGCTTCTATTCATTACATCAAAATAACTTGCTTATAGAAAGAAAAAAACCCAACCCATATGCACTGTTTTCCAGTGCCATCTTCTTCAAATGCCAAGGAATTACACTGCATACAGAAATAAAAAGAATTGATTGGATTCTGGACCAAGGTGCAAAATGTAATTTCTGCACGTTATTATTCAGAAAAAAAATTGAAACAATATTCTTATTCCTTCATTTTAAATGAGTTCTCTGAAAGGCCAGATAACCTTTTCCTATTTAATTGTGGAACACTAGGAAAGAAGCCCTTTGGATCTCTCAATGAGAACTGTACAGAGAAATAATTCTGTGTTTCAGGCAAGAATAGCTGCAATATTAATCAAGCAGGAAACAAGAGTAGAAAATAAATTTTAAAAAAGAGAACAGTGTTACACTGTGAGCTGCCTGTTCTCAGAAGTTAATCAGAGTGGGATCAGCTTTCAGTATAACACCCCAAAAGCACTGGATGATGCAGCAATGCTCTCTCCTCATGTGGTGCTATACAGAAAAAAGAGAGGCAAGAGTTTTCATAGTTAAACTGAGCTGTCAGACAGTCCATTAGCCATTAGCAAGTGTGAAAAATTCCATGGCATATCTGCGTCTGCTTGACAAATTCCATTGTGAGTGAAGACCTTTTTTCCACAGGCTCTAAGTTTGCCTGTAACTCTTTCCTTCCAGTCCAGAAAAATCACGCCCACCACTGAGTACAGGCAGTAGTTTGCTCAGCCTGTAAGTTGCCTAACACAGAATGAGCTTGCAAGCTCTCCCATATTTGAGAACTCACCTTCAGATGGGATTAGAGACAGTAAAGAAATGCAGAATAGTACCTTCAAAATCCCATGAGTTTTCTTATTTAGCTTCCTTTGATGTAACTTTAATACCACCCGAATGCTGTATTGCAAATGTCACCACTTGCAATAAAAATAAACACCTCCAGACCTCTTTATAACTCCAGACATGTACTCTATCCCTTGCTTCCACTATCATCCAGCATTCAAAGCCTTCCAAATTCCTTTCTAGAATTTGCCTTCTGAACCTCAAATATCAATGCCTCTCATGTCTTCTCCTTGTCTTGACTTAAATACAGTCTTCCTCAGTCTTTCAGTACTTAAAAACTGGATCTAGAATATCTCACCTACTGCCTTGTCAAGCTCATTATCCCACAACTCTGCTTGACCTGAAATTCTGACTTTCCACTGAAATGGCATAAATAATAGCAACTCTTTACCATACAATATTTATATAGTAATGGAAATAGTACAAAACTTCAATCTCAAATAAAAAGCTAGGATCTAACTCAGATCTTATGTAAACTCCAACAGGAAAAATTACTTCCGTGATGTTATTTTCAACTAAATGTCCTACTGTGCCAGAATAGCATCACTAGTTCTGAATTCCACACAGCAAAGACTGCCATGAAAAGTCAGTGAAGCTTTGTGTCAACCAGAAACTCATTAGCAAAGACCACGCTTGTATGTGCTTAATACTATAGCACAGGTATATTTATTGCAATACAGCAGACCCAAGGTCAACAGAGATCCCCATTCCACAGAAAATCATTCCAGAAATGTACCACAGACATCTTAACCAATGTTTACAGCTTTTAATTACTTGTGATTGGTAATACAGAACATTATTTCAGTATTCCTACCTTCCAGAAAGCCTAGACTCTCCAGTTTCTGTTAAAGAACTTGGCACAGCAAGATCCATTACATTGAAATTTTAAATGGGATTTTTACTAACCTTCAACGTCAGTGATTGGGAAAGAAACATCAGCCAGTGAAAGACCTAAGTCAAAGGATGAGTTGTATACACATTTCCACCTGCTGGCAGACAGGGTATACACAACAGCAGGATGCTTCTACAGCAGTTTAAATCTGGAATAAATCAGTAGAATTTTTTTTTTTTAAGTTATAAGGATACTACAAAGCAGCATTATCCTTCAATGTCACTGGCACACAAAGGGTATTACAGAAAGTCTGTTTTTGATGAGGCTGCACACCTCCAGGTCTAGGGGCATAATATTAGTCTACCTGATGTTTACTTACTTACGTGTTTTTTAATTAACACCTGAAATGCTACCAACATGCACATCAGCTTCCCAAAACTGTAAGTAATAAGCTTAAATTACTAAACGCAGAAAGACGTAATGATAGTGTCAATTAGGCCCAGTGCTCAGCAAAGTGTTTTTCAGTTGGATATTTAGTTGAAATTAAAACGTTTTCTAAAGCAGCGCTCCAAGTAATGAACTGTATTCACCATCAATGAGGTGCTACAACATGGAACCAACTGTTCATGTTTCTCCAGAACTCATAGTGGAAAACCACGATAAAAATGCCAAAAAAGCCTCCACTGTCTATAAATAGCAAGAATGAACCGCTGTTCTCCACTACATCAACAACTAGAGAATTTCCAAGTACAGACACCACACTCCCAACCTCACTTGAGGACTTTTCCACACCTTGCACACCAGGCTTTTTTGTATGGTGCCACTTTGGGTTCATAATCAATCAGTGGCTTTTATCAACTACACTATCTTAAAGTTTAACCTTCAAGTCCCAAGCAGGGAAAGCTCAAACTTTCATGGAACAGGATGAACTGCATCATCTCTACTGCAGGACTGTTGAAGAGGCATGAAGAGACTGGCTCACTGGTTAGCAAGCGCTAGTATTCTACAGTCCTCTCACAAAACTTAGTTGGAACATTGATTTGTCTGCTTTCTATCCCTTCTGACCTTGATGACATGTATGACAAGGCTGTTTTCAAACATACTTCTAAACTCAGCTCCATAAAAAAACCTTCATGAAAGATATAATACTGTATTAACACATGCTGGAAAGCATATAATCTTTGTGCTGCCCCCTGTACCTATAAATACCCTGAGAGTGACGTGCAACTATCAAACATACCAACTTTCTCCAAGAATGCTGAAAATTTTCTTTGTCACTAAATGAAGTGTCACATTTTTGTGCCAAAATATCATCCTATACATGTATATAGAAAAACGTGGAAAAAAAACCCCAGCAAATATTTTCACAAATGCCTAGTGCCAAGAGAAGAAATGCTCAAAACAAGAAGTACTGCAATCTATTACAGCATTATGAAGTCAATCTTCTGTCAGCTGTCAGTTCGGATTCTGTACCGATACCTATCTTAAGAAGAAGAAACACTTCAGGAAAGCAAAAGAATTACCATACAATAAGCTACAATTTGATTAAAAGAAAGAACATGCTGATGATAATGTCAACAAAAGGATATGATAATGATCATTTTAATGAGATAAATACGCCCTCATACCCCCAATCAAAAATGCCCTAGATCCATCTTGGCATTGGTAGGGAGCAGTGGCAAGAAACAAAGTCTTCCTTTCTACTGATGTGGGCGATGCTAAAGCTACAACAATTACTGGAATTCCAGTCAGGAAGGAGAGGAGGAACAAGCAATGCTTTAAGCTTCTGAGACAGATCAGGGCACGTTTCCCTTCTGTTCCTGAATGCATCATTCCAGAGAAACAATCCCTGCCAGAACTCTCATGGAACAGCGCATCTCTGCAGTTGTTCATGCATAACCCTCCAGATGGAGGAAAAATTCAACTTTAAATCTAAAATGCAAAGGGGACTTTAATAATAGAGTCCAAATGCTCTCGACTTCACTATGTAGGTATTTTACAACGTATCTCAAAATTCAGTGAAGTCATGAGGTTTTTAACAGGAAGACCCTTTATTTAAGTTGCGCAAATGAAGTATCACAAAATTCTTCCTGATGATTTCCAACATGTTTCTACAGCACAGCTGCAAATCAGTTTCAGAAGACTTGTTCCATGTACATCCCTGCTGAAGCCCAGCACCAATTTATACACCATAAAAAGCAAATTTTAAATAAATCATTGCTTACCATAAGGCATGAAAGTTTACAATGGAAGAATAACACTGAAACTACAAGAAATCAAGAAAGTAGCCCAAAGCCAAATAAAAATGCCCATCCTCTTGTATAAAATATACTTTTTAACACCTGAAGGAAAAGTTAAAAACAGTCACCATGTGATGGTGCAGCAGCTAAATTGGTTGCACTTCAATTCCATCTGTACCTGCTCTGTGAGGACATGTTTCTGAGCAGAGGCTTACTAAGGAGCAGGTATTGTAACATTTTTCTAAGATAATGGTTTCTATTTTTTAATTATTTTCACCATCCAAGTTTCCTTTATCTGTTTGGAAAGGCCTTTAATGAATCTAAATAAAAGGAGAAAATTTGTCTAATATTTATGTCTTGTCAATTCTATAGAGATGTTGCTTTAAGAAATGTAAATTGAGATTGGGTCCTAAAGTTTTATTCACTGTAGTTTTAATAGACAGTGCCCATCTTATTCCATCTCACCAGAGATGTCTCCACAAACACTGAATGAATATTAAGAAGGCCTACCATGACTCTTGCCATGCAAGTACAGATTAAATTCTAAACTTGTAATCTCCTCATTGGATCCATATGGGGAAATCTGGTAGGGCATCTGGGAATATGCCAGCAAAGATATGACAGAGGAGTTGCATCGCACGTTTAACCAGAACACAAACACTGGCAGTTAGATCTCAAGGATCAGAAGTTACATATTTGTTTTCAATACTAATGTGTGCAAAGAGGTACAGCTCCACTGACAGGTGCACATTAGCATGTTTCCACATGCATATCCCAAATACAGATTATCAGTCCTTTGAGTCCAGAAAAGCATCCAGGTTTTGAATACCAATGCATTTCAGACGAAGCGGGTTTTCTCCAAGCCATGAAGCAGAAGGCAGAACAGTACACAATGATGTATCATACAGACTAAGGCCAAACTTAGCCAGGCAGTTCAATGAAATTCTACTTCAGAGAGGTTAAGAACTTTGCAAACATTTAGTAGACATCCTACAAAAAAAAATCTTCCTGTTTCAGTAATCAGTATTACAGTGGTTCTGATGCTCCCTAAATTTTAACTTATTAAATCCATGCATATTGTACATAAGAATCCAATGTACTTTTTTAATATCTATTCAACACCACCAAAGGCACTACCATGATGTAGATAACAATGAAGGCAAAATCAGGAGACAGCAGCAATTCTGGAAAGCTTGTATGATCATTAACTAAAGATAATCATGTAGAGGTAAATTCTCAGGCACACAACACAGAGCCATCAGACTTAGTTTGTAAACCATGTCATGCAGAGACAATGGTAAAACTTCCCATTCGAGATAAATAGACTTGGCATAAGATAAACCAGATAAAAATAATCTCCAAGAGCCACAGATGAAAAATCCTTAATTAACATCTAGATAATGTACACTATATGGACGGGAAATTCCTTTCTAAAATTACTTAGTTCAGATTTGTTTGTGCTGCAAATGCTTATAAAACAAAATGCTAACTTTGGGTAATTTGAGTATCTGGGTCATAACTTGGATTTCCCATATGTGCCAAAGACTCTTATATACTCAAGTCTTAATTTAATAAACTTAACTACAGACAATGTTTTTTAAAAATAGCTTACTCACAAGAAATATCAAGCACATTAAGTAAGAGTTTGATAAATGTATAGTAATCCATCAATTAAGATTAATTCATCACTCTTGATCATTCCAGAAAATACGGTAGAAACCCAAAATAAGCAGCCATAAATCCACAAGCAATGAATTAGGGAAAGAAAATTAATTACAAGGGAAAAAAAAATTTCTTAACAGCTTAAAAACACCCATTCTGGATGGCTGAGGTCTAAAATCTGGCAGGCTGGAACACATTTCAAATCAACTCCATCTGTGTATACTGCAAGCAAAACTGACCATTTAAATCACAGAACCACAGTTATTGAAATGACTATTTAGCATTAATTTCTGAAAAGGCATTTATTTTTAATGTTTAAGAAATCTCTTCTGGACAACCATGGGCTAGAAGCTTTTATGCCAAGTTCACTTGTAATAGCATCTCTATAGAAGGGCTTAACAAAAAAATCTTTTGACAGTTACTGCATAGCAAACACACCATCTCACTTTTTGAAATGTTCACCTTTGTAGGAAATAACCTTTTTCTTAAATTATATCTGTGAAAATGCCACTAATAATAGTTAACTTTTAATAAAAAGTTGAGAACTAATACATAGTTTTGCCTACATGTATTCAGGAGATGATGCTTCCTCTCCAATCCAGATTCCCTGCTTTCATGACCATTAATACGTGCAAGGATTCACCCTGCAACACTCCCTGCCTTATGAGAAGGCACTCAGTTTGCTCAAATCTACTCCCACAGGCAATATAATAAAACACACTGAAGGATATAATCAAAACTGTTCTAGATAACCAATTTCTGTGGTGCAACGACTTCCAGAGCTGGAGGTATTAAAAAACCCAATATGCTGGCACAACAGAAATGGTTACAACTTCTTTCTCCTACCTAGGAAATACCTTTTTTTTTTCCATAAACAAGCAGTACAACAGTTATTTAGTTTTCATGTAACCCTAACTAAAGCAGACTATTATAAGTGGTTTTTGAAAGAAAAGTCTTCACATTCAGACAGTATAATGTTACTCCCACTGAAAGTCACAGAAATGCTACTGCTGACCTCAGTGGGAGTAAGAGCAGTTCCAAATGGCTCCAACTTTCCAGATTTTCCACCACAATGTCTATTGCATAGAAATGCAATTCAAACTCATCATTAAAAGCCACAAACCAATAACCAATCAAAATAAGCCTAAAATTGCTTTATAAGTTAGCAGTCTCCGCCAATGAGTTGCACTTGTAAAGAAAATTACTAGCATTCTTTAGGGCTGACAAGCAATAAATTGAAAGCACCATCATTCTGAAAATGTATGGCTCTCCTGATTAAGGGTGACATGCTCTTTAAAAGGAATACAGAGAATACCTCACTTCTGAAACAAGAAATCAGTCTTAGACATGGACTCTGTAAAAAAAGCCCTTTGGTAATGATAGGACAATTAGTATTGTTAGTATTGTTTGAATCTGGGGTTAATAAAAAGCAGGAAGATTTTCAAAGTACATTCCTTCACAAATATACTGCAGAATAAAAATAGACACGTTTGTCATGTCTCTACAAACAGCATTTCATTTGATTGCCTTATACCTTTTTACCTAATTTTGAACAAGTAGTGAGGCTGTTTGGTGAAAGATAACACGTTCTGTTCCTATTACTTTATTCCCTTTCACCCCTACAATAATTTTCTTTTGCTCTAAATAGTTCACTGAAATACAGATTTCACCTCAGGCTTACCATTATAGTGAAAAATCCCCTAAGAAATCTCCCAACTCTTCTTTACTGCTTAGGACATTAAGAAGCAGTAGTTTTCAGTTCTGCTTGTACTGTGTAAACTATATTCCCATCTTTTACCCAAAAATACACTTTCCCTAAAACAAATTTAAAAGGAAACTAATAAAAAGAAATGAAAGCTTTTAGAAGTTTGAATCATTCCATCATTTTTATTCATTTAGCAAGTACAGTCGTCTTCTGGTTTTAGTCATTTAAGAGATCAGTTTTTTTTAAATTATGTTCCTTTATACCAATGTAAATTACTTTTCCTTGTGTAAGGAAGCTTCTGCCTGGTTAGGTCTCAGGAATAACTTCTCAGATCAATGAAAGTCATACAAATTAATAAATTGCTTGCTCTTTGCCTACGTTGGCTGTGCTGTTCTGCCATGGGCCCTTCTCTTACAGCAGGGAGGCTCTGGGGCAAGCAAGGCCCACACCCCACCAGGCCTGGAGGTAATCCTGGAGTTCAGAACTGTGCACCATTCCCCTGCCACAGATTTCTGCACAGAGAGCTCTGGAACAACTCCGAATGAAATCTGTCCGTACAGCTGAACACAAAACTGAGGGGCTGAGAAAGGGCAGTCAGGAGGTGGGAAGTCAGTTCACCTCTTGTTTTAAAGCCAGGCAGCAGCAGAACAAAACACCTTGACAAGGTCCATTTATAGAGTTTTGGAAGCTTTATTATTAGCTACATTATATGCAGTTGATTATTCTACATTTTGATTGTAACAAACATTTGTTTTCATTTGGTGATTTGGTATTCCAAGCAGGCTAACTCAAACTCTTGCATATTTTAGCCATACTCCGTTCAAAAGTCCTTCTGTTTGAGAGAAAGGTCACTACAGGCTATTACTATAAAAAGAATTTAGCCTTTTATCACTTTATTGTTGGCTAACGAATGTCAACTGTGAGACTGCTACTTTTTTAATCTTTCTATTTACTGTCCCAGACAATTTTGCTTTCTAGATTTCATACACACAAGCACATGTAATAAAGAAACAAATATAAATATATGTAAGAAATTTTGCCAACTCTTACCACCCTTTCAGGCGAGTTGTTAGGCCCCTCCCCTTGTTCATAAAGCACAACTGAGTTATGGATATCCCTGGAAAACATAAGAGGCAGATCAAACTTTGAATAAACTCTGTAATTAGTGTGACTAATGGCTTGTTGACCTGAGGAATGAGACAACTTCCTATACAGTTCACCAAACACCTGCCAAAACTGCACTGCTATCGCTAGTTCAAAACAGCTGAAGTCAACGCTTCCATCCATCTCCAGAGTTCCTACTTCCCAAAATCAAAGTTCAAGGCTGAAATGTCTATCTGGTTTGAATGCTCTAGTATGTGGAAAGGTTTCTACTGAAAACTTTGCATCATTAAATCCAAAAATCAATTGTGATTGGAATAAATATATCAATCAATCAATGCCCAATGTAGCTACAGCTCTACAATGCCAAAGCACCGCCGGCCATTGACTTTTCTACAGCTGGCAACACTGGGTTTCTAGGACAGTCACACTGACACAGCGGGATTTACAGCAGTGATTTAAGTAATGAATCTCACAAATAATTAGGGGTTATTTTTTTGTTGGGGGGGGGAAGTTACTGTTCTGGATGAAGAGTGCTCACCCACAAGGCCTCACCCAAACCCATTACTACCAGACAAAACTAACACTCTAATCCACAAAGGATGTATGTGAACTCAGTGGGAATACCAGCTTCTTATAGCTGAGAAACTAATTTTTAAGTCATCTAAAAAATATGAACACAACTACCTGCAGACTGTTTTTATGAAGGAAGACTTTGGGGTTTGTGCCCCAATTCTTTTAAGCAAGTCAGCATTTGGCTGCCTCCCAAAATCTGTATCTCTTCTCCAGGTGTCATCACCTTCCATGCTAAATTTTATGTTTAATTTCATAATTTACAAGTTGTAATACAACACTGTGTCTCAATACAATAATTCCAGGGCCTTCAGGATGACACAATGAAAATCTAGCTAATTACTAACAGGATGCTTTACTTATCTTGAACTCTGATAGGTAAATGCTTTTAAGTGCTGCAGAACAAAGGAGAAACCACATTGCAAACACGAAACACAAAAGCAAGTAGAGCACGTACACAGAAATTCAGTTCGTCACAAAATAAAATTCATTAAAAGGGTCACATTGTTCCAGAAACAGCACTGAGGGAGATAGTCTAATCATAAAAAACATGTTGAATCAGTGCAAATCCAACCTCAGGCAAGAATTTTCCTCAAAAGTTTCATTTTTATTAGCAATTCAGACTTTGTCTGATGAGCAATTGAATCCAGAGGTCAGAAGCAAAATCTTGCCAATGCTTGTCCTTTTAAAAACCCTTTTTCCAAGAAAAAAAATGAACACACAATTTCCTCTAAATCAAAAGAAATGCAGTTATAGTAATAATCAGAAATAATATTAAACAGATATAGTAGGGTAATACTACATATTAAAAAAATGCCACTAATAGCTTGATAAAATTTTAAAACAGCAACAATTCCTAAACTGCACTTCTAAAATTATTTTTAATTGAGTATGTCAATATTGCATGAGTCATCTCAGAAACTCCTACTCACAAAACAAGTGGAAAATAATGGCCTGTTTCAAAAAAAAAGTAAATCAGTGACTTCTTAATGCTGATGTAAGAAAATCAGAAGTTGACAATAAGCTGATTTAATGTTAGTTTTCAATAAATCAAAGTATCACTTGAGCTAAAAATCTGGATACCCTGCTACCTACACGTCTCTAAGACCTAAGAAGAGTTTAGGAAGAAAGTGTAATTATCCAGAACTTACATTATGTATAACTTTTTCTCTTTTAGGAGCAACTTAGTTCAAAAAGTGTGTTTGACATTCTGATAACTGACATTTGATTAAAAATTCATCTCTTTCCAGCATCTGAAGATGTTCATGGGAAGAGAAATTCAAGTATACTGTAAAAATTTTTGACGAGAACAATCACCTACTATTAAAACAGATCCCTAATTTTTTGCAATGTCATATTCTAAAAATTGCAAGGGGTGTGGATTCAGTATGATTTTGGATATCTCTGTACACAGCTGAGTAAAACACTAGTTAAGTCAAGCAGCAGAGCAAGAGAACAAGCTTTCCAGCCTTCACTTGTAGCCTTGTTTAAAAAGTTTAGTCTGCCAAACTCCAGGTCCCACAAGGTCTGAATTTCTCAGGAACCAAGCCAACCTTGAAACTACTGCAGTAGTACAAGTGGAGCTGTATTTTGAACTTAAATCAGTATCATGGCTTAACACACAACAGTAAGCAGAGAAGAAATGATGGAAGTAGAGTCTGTCATGAGCTTGAACAAGCTTCATTGTGCCAGACGAGAACTAACGAGTCTACACTGTGACTGCAGGAAGGAGTCTGGTAATAGTTTCTTATAAATATTCAACAGACCCACCACGGCAGCAGCTCCAGAGTGAAGGGTGAAGGTCTCTTAGAGAGCAGCTCGAAGCACAACGCAGCCAATTCTGACTGGAACCTTATGCTGAACCAATGCCAGCTGACAAGGGCATCACCTTCTATTGATGCTGAAAATGATGACTTGGTTCAAAAATTGTTTCGTTTTGCTGCCACAAATTTAACAGCTCAGGCTTTGTCCCCCTGAGGTGAGTAAAACATGCTCATTAGGTAACCTGCTTCCAGAGAGACAGGATTTTAAACAAAGGCTAAGCACCTTTATTTTAGTATTATAAATATGTCTTCAAGGTGCTTTAATGTAGACCAGTTGTTGAGGTGCAAACTGAGCACAGCCCTCCCAGTCCCACAACTGCCACAGGATACGCTCTCCACAGGAATATTGCTCTGATGGAAGTTACAGGTAACATGAAGTATGTCCACAAAAGCACTGAGCAGCCACACAGCTCAATACACCATCACAGCAATTCTGAGGCTCTTCAAAAATGTGCACAAATAAAAGCAAATAATTTTCACTTTATCCAGTCTAGCCGGCAGGACAATTAAGAATTATTTTAGCAACTTCTTTCAGCTTGTCCAAAATATTTACTGCACATTGTTTTCATCTTCCTAGTTACAGACATGCCAGTATCAGACAATATCTGTTGCAATCAACTTGGATTTACAATTCCCACCAGCTGTCTTAAGTCTACCCAATACAGAAATATTGAACAAAAAAGGGTAGGAGAGTATCCAAATACCACAAAGATAAGCAGGCGGTTATTTCTTACTCTGAATGCAGTAACAAGAACTCCAGAGGCCAAAATGTTCCAGCTGAGCTAACTATGGCTTCCTGCTGCTGTTACCAACATGGTACTGTAGAAAAGTAATTGCAAATATTACTCACAAAGTGCAAAATAGAAGTAAACAAGATAATGGAAGAAACATGTATCTCCTGGCAAAAACAAAAACTCATTAGAAGATTATGTTCAATGTAAGTCAATATGCTTTGAAGCCAGCTGTATAAAGTGACAGTGGAAGCATTAAATTTGAATAAACCTCTTAAAATTCTTTATTGCACTAATGGCAGAAGTTTGACCTTAAATGTTAATTTAAATAGATACAACCAAGTTGGTTAAAAAACACAAATTGCGGTCTCATAAATGCAGCTGCTAATGGTGCCCTCAGACCTGCAGCCACATCCCAGCCTGGCTCAGCTCTGTCCATCCAGCTCCCCCTTCACAGCCAGCACTGGCAAGGGAAGATTCACTGATGCCTTATCCCCACTGGTGAGAAACAAAGGGATATTGTCATGCAACCCTGGAACTACTTTCTGGTTTTTGCATAGATGACACAGAACAGCTGAGATTGGAAATACCCTTGGATATCACCTGGCAACTCTCCTAGTCAAAGCAGAGTCAATTTGAGCAAGTTGCTTAGGATCTTTTCCAGTCAGGTTTTGAAAATCTCCAGGAACTTGATCTCTACAATCTCTGGCCAACTTGCTCCAGCATTCAGTTCACACTTAACAGCAAATTTTTCTTCAGTTTTGATTGAAGTAAGACTCCTCCACTTTGTACCTGTCAGTGTATGACACTGTGCTGCCTGTTGTAATATTCTTGATCAGCACAAGCTGCTTAAATCAATGAGCTCCAAAAATGACAATGAGATGTATAACCATGAAATTTATTGACCATGCCTGCATGCATTAGTAATCACACAGTATGGCCTCTGGGTCCAATAATGCAGAGAGTTGGATTCCTTCATCTTCCAATGACTGCTCTAAATTCCCCAGTCACACAAGGACACACAAAACAAGCACACTTTTGTTTTTTAGTCCTAGATATTACACCTACTTTAAACCAGTTAGATTTTGTCTTGTACATTCTCAGTAAGTTTCTCTCAATTTCATAGTATCAAAAGTATTTTAAATAGTTCGTTTCTCAGATAATCTACTCTTAATATTCCTTGTCTCAAAAAATATGTTCAAAACTCAGTTATTCTCAGGGGGATCTGTGAGAAACTTACATGAACTCAGTGCTCTTGAGATTTCTATCAGAAATCAGTCACTTGATTTCATGTGAAATGACAAGCATGCACAAGCATATTTTTTGTTCTCTATTACAAAAGTCTCAAGTGACATTTGCTGTAAGAAGGACAACGTTAACAGCCAGTGAAATGTGAAAGGTTTCCCAAGGAGAAGTCAATTCTGTTCATGCTTCCACTCTTAAAGCACTTAAGTAATTCAGGTGTACCCAGTCAAACCACACCTGGGTGAAGAAGAGGGACATAATTATCAGGTAATAATCACTAATATTAAAATTGTGGAACTGTCGCATTTGTGTATAATGCCTTTCTCATTTTATATTGTCTAGGAGAAAATGTCTTGAGACATTTTTCCCCAATTGAATTTTCCAACTTGCTGTAAATGTTTTATATCAGTGCAGCTACTGAAGTCTCTTGTTTTAGAGTATAAGACTGATAATTAAGTCAGCCTATTTCAGGGTTTTCCCCCTCCCCCGGCTTCTCCATTACAGCTATTTTCATTCTGGACTCTCCAAAGACTCTGTGCACCTGTAATCTGTATCTACATTGTATTAGTAGGATCCTCCTAATTAGATTTAATTTCTTCAAGTGAGGAAAAAAAGTGACATGCTAAGCCTGCCAGTTCTTTGAAGAATGTCCTAGAAGGTCAAATGGTGTGTACATAAGGGCTTTGTGATCCATCTGACAAAGGAAGGTAAGGTTGGTCAACATTTCAGATGCCTTCAGTAATGAAAAGCAAAGTAACTGGTATTGATTCCATTCACATCAATCTCAAAATGGTAAACAAAATAATTATATCCTCTGCATAGCAGTCTCATAGGTACCTGCAGATATACTTAACAGATTACAGACAGAAGACAGCTCATTTAAATCAGACACCATGTGAAATTCTAGTTTTCTTAGCTGAACCACTATGTAGACATTAAAGCTTCTGAAGTCTCTACATGCCTTATCCCTACATATTTAACCAAAATCAGAAACTGTCAGATCAGTACTTGTCCTTCACATTACAGCTCCACAGTTTGTCCATTTCTGAAACACACAAATACTTGTATTACTGTTTTTGAAGCTTTTATAGTTCTAAAATATGTTACTTTAGCACGTCATAGAAAAAAAAAATTATGTTTTAAAATATCCCTCTCTCCTGTGTGAGACCAGCTGCTTTCCCCCAGACTTCAACCTCTTTTCACAAGAAATAGTTGTGCTTATCCTGTAATTCTTGTTAGTCTTTCCCTAGTTTTGTGGCACCATGACAAACTATACCCTGCATTACTTTAACTAACCAAGGGCTAAAAGGCTTCTGTCTCAGGCATTGTTTTCTGCACCATTGGTGGTATCACACAGCTCAATCCCATATACACCAAATCCCTGCCTGACAGCCTCCTCCTCCCAACAGCATTACTGCGACAGACACATCTGCATTTGGCACCTGTTAAGTTCTTTCACTACCAGGATCAGTAGCCAATTTCTTTGGCCAAACACTGCACCATCAGAACACAGCTGTATTTACTCATTATTGCACAGGTAGTAAGCCTGTAGTACAAAAAAATTAAGTCTATAATAAGCCAATCCGTATCTTATTTATGCTTAAAATGTCTATTGCCAATTATAGGACCTCTGTCAGTCCAATGCTGTGTTTTCTGAAGGTAATACTACATAGAAAGCCTGCTGCATTTTAACATGAGTCATTGTAGTTCTTGAAATAGTGATACATAAAATGATGTAAAAAATTACAGAATCTATACCTTCAAATTCCATAAAAAGGAGATTTCTCTCCATTGCTCCCCTGCCTTGGTTATATCTTTAATGAATTTCGGAACATTTAACCTGTGAAACTTTCAAGATCTTCCTATCCCTTGTGGCATAGAGAATGACATTCTACTTCTTTCTACATTCAGATGCACAATGCAAAGCAAATTTTTAATTTAGGACATATAAATGGTTAATCCAAAAGAAAGGGAACGAATACAAGGTCAAAACAATATGGGAAAGTAAAACACCTTGTAGGACAGAGCTTAAGACACTTGACAGCTCTCTTGGCCAATGTTAAGGTTACCAACATCACACTCCTACAGAGAGGGAAATGAGAAGAATTTGCTAAATATAGCTATAAGTGGTTGGAAGGATGCCTATCCTTATTTGTGCATTCATCTGTTTAATTGTGGGCAATATAGTCCACTAGACAGCCTGAAGCAAGTGTAGATGTTCAATATTCTCTGAAATATACAACCTCAACTGGAGATTAGACTTAATTACACACTTTACATCAGTATAAATGGAAACTTTGTATTTTGAAACGCTCCATAGCTGTATGTACCTCAATTATTTTCTCAGGTTTTGGGAATGTACTAAATGCCTTCAAAACTGTGCAATTTTAAACAAGGATGGTGAGAAAGGCCATGGAATTCTTGTGTTTATTGTACGACTGTGTCAATTGATATTTTTCTTAAATTGTTCTCCAACTGCATTTTTAAAATAGTTGCAATAATTTAAATATACATGTCAATATATCTTACCAAATTAATACATCTGTATTTGAAAATAAAGGTGTAAGAATCACACAAACCTGAAAAAAACAAGTCAAGGAAGTTTATACACCTGTGATCTAACCTTTCAAAAGGATTCCTAAACCCTTGGTTTCAGTGACAATATTGTAAAGAGATATAATGGAATTAAACAGGCACTAGGTGCCTAAATCCCTTTAAGAGACTGGGCCTAAATTCCTAACAGACCACTGAAAGTCGCAGCCAAAGTATCAATTTAATTATGTATATATAAAACTGAGATTCTTTCATGTTCCTTTTATATATATAACAGGCTTCAGTTCTGTTTAACATTAGTTCTTCAGAACCTTAAATACTAAGGTTCCTAAAAATCAGAGTTATCATACTGCTTCTAACACAGTGGAAAGTGGTTTGTGGCATCAGAAATGAAATGAGGTGGTTGTTTCCTTGTCTAGATAGATGAGCATGGGCAGGGATTCAGAAACCCCACCATCAACATAGCATGCAGTCTGTAAAAGCTGAAGACTGTTTATCACCTGCAAAACATAGCAAAATGAAACACAGGAAAAAAAAAAGTGGGAACCTACAGAGGTTTCAAACTTATGGATTTCACAATTCAGTAATCTTCTACCGTCACACCGCATTAAAAACAGCACCTTATCCTGCAGCTCTAAAATACTGCTTCAGGAGAGGGAACACGGTTTTGACTTCCATTATCCTCCAGCCTGCAGCAAGGAAGTGCCTTGGTCCTGAATCAGAACCCATAGGAATTTAGCAAGTGCTATTTCTGCTTGTAGTAAAATCTTCAATATGTAATTTACATCTTGATATGTCATCATTTCCTGGTATTTAACTTAGTAACAGCTTCTCTAAAGTAGAGATTTTATTACATAAATTATGGAAGTAGCAGACTGGGTGTAGTGGAGACAGCATAAATTTCTGAATCAATACAAAATATGTCCCCAGTAGTAGTTGTTATTCTATGCAGGTATGTTATTGATTACAGTCATAATGGTCTCACTTTAGCTGCCATCAATAACTCACTACTTGTATTGTCACAATGAATTAAAAAAGAACCAGTCTAAAAATATGAGAAGTTATACCAGCATGGCATGACCCAGCCTGTGGTGCAAAGAAGCAAAACACTGCCAGTTTAAGTTTTTAAGGATTTGTGTTTGAGACTTCACTTGACATCATGTTGATAAATTCAAATGTGATCCTTATTCAGGATGAAAGAGTATGTGCCTTAAACATTCCAGAAAACTTTCAAATTTATGGATCCTGCATACAATAACAGTTTTCAATACCTTGGGACCATTAGAATACATGTACTGTTACACAAAACTGAATCAAAGTTTTATGAGTGGTTATTGACATTCTACTGATGAACATGACTAAAGCTTCCTTGCATCATATTATGAATTGTAGAATAAATGTTAGATTACTTCAGCTTTTTAAATTCCTAATTTTGGATAATAGTCTCCATAAAATACCCATATTTGCTACTCAGCAGAGAGATGGTCATAAAGTACCAATTAGAAGACTTGATTCAACTTCATAGACTGGATCAGCCTCAGAGAAGTCTGTCTGTATCCACTGTTTTAATCCACAGCCACAAGTGACTGCCCTTTCTAAATCAGGCCGCCATCTAATCAACTTGCCTAAAGTTATTATAGCTACCCCAATTTAAGTGATCTCACACCTGAGATTCTCCTTCCCCAAGACAGTCAGCACTTTATGAACCATATTTTAAGTCACACTGCAATTTGCTTTCCTCTGGGCAGTCTTTGCAACCTTTGCTACTCTATATGCTGTTAAAAATATTATAAATTTCCCATTTAAAACCTGCAAAAATTAGACTATCCAATACTGCTATATACATTCAGCTCTCATCAAGTTGTGAATCCAGTAGCCATGGACACTGTTGATAGTGAAACATCACAATACAGTTTCTCACCAACAGGATAATCCAGTCAAGAAGTCTGTGCCATCACTTCTACCACTGGTCGGAACAGCAGTTACTTAAAATTTTATCACTACATAACCCAAATTAAACAGAGAACATTTACTGTAATAAGAAGGTTCCATGGAGGTATTCTAACTCATGGGCAGAATTTCCACCACCAGAGCAGATGAAGAAGAGGCAGTTAAATTACTGGAAACAGTAGGTCTAGTTTCACTGACTTTACATTGCAATTCATGTAGATCAGTTAACAGAAGACTTTTTCATACAGGAAAAAGGGCAACATTTTTCTGTACGAAAACCCCCATGATCATTCCTTTCATGAGAGCAGAAATAAGAGGGGAAGGTAACAGCTTAGAGCAGAAAAAAGGCATTTGTGATATACAAAGCCCAGCTGTAAAGCTACTGCTCAGCACCTCAATCAGTCAATATCACTGCACCTGTAAGAATTCTTACACAGATTACTTCATCAGGTCATTGCAACTCTATCCAACCAGAATGCAGGTCTTGGTACCAATCCCCTGAAAAGTCCACTCTCAAGGATAACAGTGCCAAGGAAGCACTAATGTCTAATTCTAGACTCCAAATTACTAGGTTCTGAAAGAAATAAGGAAAATAATAAATATTTTGAGTTTACTGTAATGACAAAACATCAGGACTTACCCCAAACTGATTTACTCACTTCTTCCCTTGCAAAGTTTAAGCTGTAATTCAATAATGCATTTCAGAAGACAGTAAATGCTTCACAACTCTTAAATAAACCATAACCAGCTAAACAGTACCTGTTCTGGAGGACAAAGGCCTGTTGCTAAGACACTAGATTTCAAGTTTCCAATGGCTTATGACAGCAAGAACAAGGCAAACAAAATAAATAATAAAAATGAAATTGTCAAAGATACCTTGACAGTGTCCCTTTAATTTTCAGCCAACTTGAGATGTCACGTAAGCACTGAAGCAGCAGAGGTGATACTGCTTAGATAGCAAAATCTCAATTCCTCCCTGACCTACAAATCAGAAGCTAATAGATTAGTGGTGCACTGGTGTATATCTGCACAGTATCTCATGGAAACCCTGTCGCAGCTTCTGAAACAAAATGCATGTGCTCTGAGATGCAGAAAAAGCATAACTATAAATAACATCAACTGAAGCATGCACAGAAGATTTTGACAACCCAGTCAAGGACCTTATGGAACAAAAATCCCAAATTGTCTAAGAAAGCCATCATATCTGAAAAGATGAAGCACACTGCACGTAGCTCAGGAACAGAAAGGTCTTCCCAGTGCAATATAAACTGGAGAGTGAGACAGAGGCACAACCCTGCCCGTGTGTTCTCAAGGGATCTCAGTACCTTGTAATACTGCCAGCAGCAGCATCACCACTATGCAAGTGGTGGATGAGAATTACCTTCTTGGATCACTTAGTCTGGAATGTGTGATCAGAATATTACAATTTCACTCTTTCTAAATATATAGTCAAAAAATATATTTGAGTATAGTCAAAAATCACTCAACTTATCTCATGGCAATTAGCATCAGTTGATTATACTGAGCATTAAGACTTGTAGAATCAAACCAAGATACCTTTCACAGCAATGTTTATCTAGATGGAACAAACCCCATGTAATTACAAAGCAAAATATAAAAAAATGTATATCTATACTCATATATAAATGCAGTGTCAATTTTTTACAGAATTGGATAAAGTAACCTGTTACAAAAAATGAAGCCAGTCGCTTCAAGGATATAATGCTGCCTTAGTTAAGATTCATTATTTTTAAAAAGACACATTCATTCCAACAATGGTAAGCTCCCAGTAATGACAACAGTGTAAGAAAATATATGTTCTTTGTAGGAATGAGGAGTAACTAGATATGAGCTTCATTAATTAAATCTAAGCGTTCTCTACAAAAGGTAAAAATATTTTAAAATGCCACCCATATAAACATTCCTACTGGGTATCTTACACATTTTTTTATCCATAAGATTAACTGATATTCCAAGAAAAGCATTTATTCTGGTGGGTCAAAATGTTAGACTACCCTGAAACAGTGGCAATCTATGAGTTTCATCAGGACTCCAAAATATTATTTTGTTTGATCACTGTAAATACATTAATGAATAATAGATGCTGTCCACTTACTATTAAATGATTAGCCATTTACAGACAACACACCAAATGCTACTTGAAATTGTGAATGCCAGAGGGTTGACTGTCAGGCTTTCAAAAGAATGGATATTACTAAATTAAGCTGTCCGTTCTTAGAATGTTGACAAAACCAGTCACAAAAAGAACTAGATTCACTATAACTATTTTTAATCTTAAAAATCTCATTGCTAATTTCCAGGAGACACACATGAAGTCTGAATAAGGTAACTGCATGCAACACAAGGAAATTCCTTCCCTATCCATATTGGTGTAATCCTAGAGTTGGCCTTTTCCTCCTTATTCTGTGGAGACAGACAAGAAAGTAAAAAAATTGACCTAGCTGCCTTGAAGGTAACTATGATGGCCATTAGGATGCTCCCACACCTGACAGAATACTGTCATACTCTGGTTAAACTGAAAAGACACAAGCCAAAAGTAAAATCACACTTAGCTGCTACAGCATTTGTTTACAATGTCTGTGTCAATGATTTATACTCACACAATAAAATATTAAGAGCAACAAACTATAAACCTGGTAGCACAAGAACTCTAACAGGTTTTCCTTGCAGTGTATCAATTCTGACACTACCCAAGATCCACCAAAAGCACTGCAGATATAATGTGTTGCATTACATAAAATCAAGTACAGAAGCTTAGTTTTATATAACTGTAATATGCATACAGATGGTCTTCAGGACAAGATATCTAATCTAAACTACAGTTGGTACAAAATTTGAAGGATAAGCAAAAGGCAGGAATTTTGCATTTTCTAGTACAATGTCCTAACTCAATAAAATGGGAAACTCCCTCTATTTGTAGCTCTTGTTGGTTGTTCCAATATTAAAAACTTTCTGACACTGAAATCAACTGCAGAGATTTTGAATTTAATAGATGAAATTCAAAGAAGGGAATTATTTTTCATCTATTTTAGCCAAATAGTACATCAAAACTATGGTTATATAAATTGAAATTCAGTTACTTGACAGCAACTATGGCATAATAATAAAAGAAACAAAGTCCACTTCATAAAGATCACCAATGTCAAATAAAATACAGTCTATGATCCCTGAACAATACACAAGGATGAACCATGCAGTCAAACTATTGTTCTTACAAACCTCGCCTTCCTAATGCATTCCTTTAGCCAATGGAAAGATAAACCCATTTGCCTAATGGAGCATATAATTTAAATATTTCAGACAAGAACTGACAGATATGCTGCTTAAAATAAATTTAAGAATCATCCATCCAAATACCTTGCAGGATGAAGACCCCAGCATAGTTCACAACTTATTTTTTCTATACAAACTCCAAACTCTCCAGCCCCTGCAGTCACTTTAGTCACTGTGCATACTCTGTATTACTTTATTACAACAAACCTTTTCCTTTTTTTCCATAGGAGATTTAATAGGAGGCTGTAGATTTTCTCTTTTGCAGTGCCTTGCAACATTTCTAAAATCACTAAAATTTCAGATTTTACTACTGCACCATGCAGTGCTATGCAATTTTGTAAACAAAGTATGTCTAAATTTATGGAGCCTTAAAGGACTAGTGTATTCAGCAGATTGCAGTACCTTATCCACAGGAAGTTACAATCAGGCAATGTCAATATTCTGTCATTTAGAAGCAGGATTTTTTACCATAAAGCATTCCCATTAATATAAATCATGCGGGCTGCTTCCCGCCTCCCCCCCGCAAAACTTGTATTTAAGGTTAAGCTACTGGCACGATAACAGGTCTTCACTCGACAAAAAAAATCAGCTTAGGGTTTTTTTAACATGCTATGAATCACGTTTTGCATTGTGACCTACCTAAAGGCACAACAGTACAGCGTAACGAGCGAAGTGCATGTTTTAAGAATTCCCCTTTTCACATACACAAACAAGTGCCTACATGAAAAAAAAGGAGAAAAAGCAAGAAAGACAGTCTTTACTATTTCATATTCGCTGGAAGTGAACATTTCAAAGAGTTTTTCAACTTCTACAAACGTCAGATTTTAACCGTGGACCTCAATACTGCAGGGAAAGCGAAAATGAAAAAATAACCTATAACTCTGGCTTTTAAGTCTATAATGGATGTCGCGTGTGTGAAAAAATAGGTTAATTTTGTTTGGTCTTTGCTACAAAGAGACTCATCTCCTATGCATGGCACAAATAACCTGAGCAATGACTTCCCTCCATGACACGAGCTGCCCATCATATTGCAGGATTATTACAATGTTGGTTTGTTTAGGGCTTGCTTGTGTGTGTGGCTTGCGTATGTAATTCAGGCATTCGCATACATCAACTCCTCGTTGCGCATCTCACAATAAACTGATGAACGCTGTTAAACCTGAACCAGCAACCTTTAGCAAACAAAGAACTCTAAGCCGGAATCGTGATGCAAAATCACCCCAAAACGTACTACACCCTGCAAGAACCTCACAGAAAATAGCCCGGCAACCTCATTCATTCCCCCCCAACCCAGCGATCTGCTCACCATCTCCGTCTTTATTTCTCTGTCCTCAGCTTATTTTCCTTGCTGCTACTGGCTTCAAGGAGGCGGCGTACAAAAAAAGAAAATATGTTTAAAAAACGAAAAAAAAAAAGGGGGGAAACCCCCCAACTCTTCAATAAACCGCTGGGCAGGCGCTGGGCAGCATGTCAGCCCCTTGTCTTCCTCTCCCGCTCCCCGCGCAGGAGCCGCTCCCGCCGTGCCCGCCCCGCGGGTGCCCGTCCGTCCCCCGCGCGTTCCCCGGGAGAGCGCCCGGGCTGCACCAGCTCCTCCCGCCTGCTCACCCACCGAGGCAGCCGAGCAGTCGAGCCGGGTTGATTTTCCCCTCCCACCTCCACATTCCTATTTACAAAGGGTATCCAAGACCATCTTTATCCAACCGGGGGGG